>CM038145.1:496735378-496995740 GCA_021437245.1 Aegilops speltoides
GCTCCTTCCCCTCCCCTGGAGCACGACGCCGATGCCCGACCGCGTCGAGGTTCGTCCTCCGGTCCGGCGACCGGTGCTGTGCTGCGTCAGACGCAAGATCAGTAGGAGAGAGGAGTATTTGTTATTCAGCCACCCCTCCAATAATGAACTTGATAATTACCAACAACTCTGTCTCGAGAGATAAACAAGATGCCGTGCAGAGGACGAGACTCGGAGTCGCTCAAACAAACCCAAGTCCAGCTTTGTTTATACTCCACTTTACACAAGAAGCCATACGTGTTACAGAGTCAAGTCAACAGGACAAGCCGCGCCTAATTAACAACAACAAAAAGTGGCTGGCTGGCTGGCATCTATGTCCGTGATGCCATCAAGATTCGTCCGTCGCCGGTGGCGGTAGGCGGGGTGGGGCGGTTGGTCAGCTGGTCGGTTGCCCCGGCCGGTCACGGTCAGTGGGCGGCGATGGCGCCGTTGCAGCGCCGCTGGCAGAAGTTGGGGACGCGGTCCATGCACTGGTACACGGGCGGGTGCACGGCGAGGGCGGACCTGACGCAGTCCCGGCACGCCGGGTGGCACCCGCCGGGCGCCGCGTCCATGCACCGGCACTGCGGCGTGTCCGACTTGGTGCACCCGCCGCAGCTGTCGCAGCACGGCCACGCGCTCCCCCTCGCCTTCGCCGCCGCCGCCGCAGCCGAGGACGACTGCTCTCCCTCTCCTCCGTGCCCTGCAAACCCAGAGATAATTCCATCCCCGATTAGTCACGCACAAGCTGATTAATCCGATCTGCCACACTGCTCCGTCATGGAAGGTGCGCTAGGATGCACTCCTACTAGGAACAGGAACAAGAAGATCTTGCTTCTTACCTCTGCTTTGGACGCGGGAGTGATGGCCGTGGCCGTGGTGGTGGTGGTGGCTGCTGCTGGATTCGGCGAGGGGAGAAAGAGCTGCGAGGACGACGGCGAGAACGCCAAAGATCACCAGCAGCGGCAGCGCCGGGCTTCTTCTCCTCCCCATCTCTGTCTGTCTCTGTTTTCTCACACTTCGATTTCTTTCCTCTCTTGCAAGAACTTGGCTATGGCCTCCGGTTGCTGGGTCTCTCTGGCTATGGCCTCTATCTTCTATCTGTACGCGGCAAACAGAAGCCTGGGGTCATCTTATAGAAGACGGGGCCCCGGACAGTGAGAAGCAAAGCTGCGTGCGGCTGCCCACTGAGACGCCGGCAACGGGCAGAGAATTGGATAAACTTTGATCGGAGCGTCGTGTTTTCTTTTTGAGTTGATGGGAGCGTCGTGCTGGTGATAGGATTGCAGGTTTATCACGAGTGTTCTCCTTTTGCCGGGCAGTCCGTGCGTTTCCTAAAAATTGCAGATAATTACAGAACATTAGCCGTTTGGTAGAGATTTTTCTTTTAGTATGTTTCCCTTTTTCTTTTAGAGAGCATGGAGCCAAGACTCCAAGTAAAGCCC
Source organism: Aegilops speltoides (assembly GCA_021437245.1). Lineage (NCBI taxonomy): Eukaryota > Viridiplantae > Streptophyta > Magnoliopsida > Poales > Poaceae > Aegilops > Aegilops speltoides. The sequence goes on from CM038145.1 coordinate 496,736,842, forward strand.
ACCGTTGATCCATGAACTTGCCAGGGATGTGAATATTCGCAAATTTGGGAAAATATGGCCAAAATCGGTGACGAACCTGATAGATTGTGCGTGTGAGATCGTTTTGTCACAACGTGTGCAAACTTGCACACGGTGTGAGCCATTTTCTTGTGAAATGCCCCATACGGTTTCTTTCTTTCAATTGTTTCTCTTGTGTAGTTTGAGTGCATATGTCGACAACCGCTTCATTGTAGCCAAATGAAGTGTGTGTTCTAGATCCGCAACATCCGCATTCTAGATGTTGTTGGCAATGTTGACGAAGAAGCGGTACATGACGGTGCTCCCCTTCATCCGGTCCATAGTCGTGTGAACAAATTCCATCTTGGTGACCTCGACGCCCACAACTATGCATGTCACACTCCACCGCAAAATCAAGCATCACCTGGTAGTCGCTAAAAAAAGAGTGTTGTGTGGATAGATTTCAGTATTGCTCACCATTTTCACGTTCATACAAGGGCGGTGATTCGTTATTGATTGGTTTGATTTGTTGTTTTTTAGCCTGAATGCAGTGCGATTCAAAATGTATGTAGTCTTAGTTGACATGAAATGGGAAACCATGCAGACATATTGCACAGTAGAAATACTCAATCACAAAGATGCCAAAAGCCCACAAACGGTAGCACTCGGACGCTAATTCACCTTTTAAAAGCCCAGCATATGGTTCTTTTTTTGCGATGAAGATGTGTTTTCGCAACACGTAAATAATATTAGTAAATAGAAAGACAATGTTTATCTTTTTTAACGTTATTTTCCAATGGTGACGGAAAAAAAAAATCTCCAATAAGGTTTTCATAGGATGCAGGAGTATTTTCCACGGGCGAGTTCGTTGACATTATTCTCCAAAAAGACTTGCTTGGATAACACGAGGTTGTATCAGCAAAATCGTCCCCCCGAAGAGATAACGGGTGAGTTGGAGACTTGGAGCTGTCGCGCCCATTCCCATGGTGAAATGAGTCATCACGAGATAAGATCGACAAGCCCACCACCACATGGCCCACGTGGAACCGCTGTAGCGTGACTCACCCGAATCCCCTGTGCCGGCCGACCCTGTCTCCCCTCCAGTGCTTCGTGTTAGAGTGGCACCGAATGCACCATCGTGGCCGAGAGGGCTGCACGGAAGATCACCGGACGGTGGGCGTGGAATGGGACCGCGGCGACGCGGGGGTGCTGAAAGACGAAAGGGACGTGGACGTGTTCCGGCGACTGATCCGTTTCATTCGTGGCTTATCTCTCGACCTTTTCTTACTTTTCCGGAATAAAATAAGGCCGTCTACTTGACCTGCTAGTCCGCCACTGCCACCGGCAGGTAAAAGTATCAGGCATGTCCGCGAGGATATTCGTGGCACGATCCCACGGTATGGGTATCTATCATCTGCCTGCCGTTGGTGACTGATGGACACGTGGGTGACTGGGCGAGTAGGTGTACACCATCTCGAGACGCGGCCGCATGTGCGCGGTTGTGTGTCACGTGTGGCCCGTAGTCGAGCATCTATAGCCTGGAGCATCTACACTCTGACTTAGTAAATCCGACCTTTTATACACCTGCGGGCGCTCGGGTATGTCCACGGACAGCGCCCATGGGCCTATCATATCTTGTGTCCGGCATCTATATGTCCCAAATCCGAATTCTCAAATTCATGCACGCTCATCATACACGATAATGTCATACGTAAATAACAAATTTTGGTACCGAAAATACATGGATCTTGTTACATAATATTTATTTAAGCGCACAACTTAAATATTAGCTCTTTGGTTTCTATTATGGGTTCGCATATGTTCCACATTATTATTGAGTAGTTGCGCGTGCACCTGATGGTCTCGGAGATTCTGATGCATTTGCAGAAAGTTCATAAGCCGAGCTGCATCCTGATCCTCCGGGATTTGAACTTGTTCTCCAGGTGCTTCAAAATCATTGGTTTGGGCTACACCAATCACCTTTATACTCGACAATCATATTGTGCAAAATAACACAACATGCACGAGCTGCCACAAAGTTCCTGATTCCCACATCATTGCAGCTCCACAAATAAGAGAGAGGACTGCTCAGCTGGAGGTGGAGGCGCAGAGGCTAGGGATGGCTGCGGGGCGCGCGCGGCGGCGGAGCGGCGAGAGGAGGAGGAAGAAGAAGAAAGGAGAGAGCAAATGGATCCGGTTGATCGTTTTGATGGATTTGGTGCAATTTGTGGTGGGGTCGGGCCGTCGGGGACGACGTGTCGGACGCGTCTGGGCGCCGCCATATTCGCCCCATATTTGGGCTGGATATGACGGGTGTCGGTCAGCCTGGGCGTTTGAGGCTCGTTTGAGGTGCCCGTCTGGGTCCAAATTTCGTGACCGGCCAGTGACCAAGCGGCCGCCCGGACATATGAGGCGGGTTTGGGACGCACGACTGTAGATTTTCTTAATCTGGCCCCTCAAACATTCATGGACGTGTCCGGACATGTCCATAGCGTTGACCAGACATTCATCATTGTCTGACGTGTATGATAGATTTTATTTACATGTTTTGTATGTAGCCGCTGTATTTGTCTGGACTGGTCCGGATTCTGCGGACACTGATGCGGAAGCCGGCCATCCGACCCTGTGCTTTACTGAATGTACGACTCTACTTTTTTATTTAAGTCCGGAGCACTCGTAATAATATCATATCAACCTTCGATGAGTGAAAATATTCAAATGCGGTGGTAGTTTTAAGTATAATATTACAATCCAATTAAAGTTTTGAAAGTAAAAAAGTTTAAACTTTAATTCAACTTGCACATATGTTTCAGTTGTTCCCTTTAGCCGCACGCAAATGCTAATCAGATCTTTATTGAGCTGCTCATAAGCCGCTTAATGACGAATTTGTTAATGCATTTGGACAAACTCCTCAAAATGTGGCTGGATTCTGATTTGAAAGTTGGATAGGGTAACTCATGTTCTCAAATTTTAGACCTCCGATAACATTTCACCTTATCCTTCACGACCATGTTGTGCATGAGCACACACACATGTCGTCATCTCTCACAATGTCTCCAAATCCCACTGGTTTGCAGGTCCAAGAACAACTGCAAAACGGGAATGGAGCACTGCAGATGCCCTCCACATCCTTTCTAACTCCTTGCTATCTCCCGGTAAAGTGAGCTTTTTTTTACCAACTGTTTCAGAGATGGTCTTGAAGAAGGTCGTCCATAGACGATAAATACCGTCAATCAGATAGTAGTTCATGTTATACACATGCCCATTGATAGTTTGCCTTGATGATGAGTCTCACATCGTTCAGTATGTTGCAGAACTTGATTATTTTTGGTTACTACAATTATTTATTTTATTCAACTTTCATGTACCTTATATAAATGCATCCTTCTATTTCTATTTTCTGAGATGATGCCCTCTCAATTTAGGCGCAATGTCACTACTTCATGGTAAAGAGGTGACTCTAACAGTACTACACCCTCATTCCTTCAACCACAAAGTTTCACCCTAAATTTGAAACCTATATTATTTTTCTTATGCTTTTATGACGAAAATTGCCTTTTGAGGCCGAGCTCTATGGAGACCTTCAAATGCAAAATTCAATTTTTTTGCACATTCATATTTTTACACTTCAAAAAATTCTGAAAAAATATTGATATAGATGAGGGCATAATGCACAAGTGTATAAATTTTCAAGACGAAATACGTTGAAATGAGGGTTATGCAAAAAGAAAACAAAAAACTTGGGCTTTTGAACGCACGATACTATTCATTCTCCTAGACCATGAATTTGTCTTTTTTGTACAGGTCGCATTTCAACGTATTTCATCCTGAAATTTTACACACGTACACTCACATCCTTGTTTACTTGTACAATTCTTTTTAGGTTTTCTTCAAACAATTTTTTTTTGAATTTTCGTTTTTTCAAAAATTTGGCCTCCATGGAGGCTAGGATCCAAAATGGCTCTCCCCTTTTATAACCATAGTTTAAATTTTGTCTCACTTGCTTTGCTTTTTCAGTCATGTTAAGGGCCAGTTCTTGGTGCATTTTTTGGGGCTTTAGAAGCTATTTACCTAGCTTATTCTAAAAGCCCGACCAAAAATATATTCTTAGACATCTACTAGTCAAGCCTTAATTAGTAGGCTTTTAAAAAAATAAATTTGATTTGGCTTCTAGAATAAGCTGGGTAGGGGACAACTTATTCCAGTGTATTCTAGAAGTCAGCAAAAGAACTGACCCTGACAACAATGTCAATGTGAGTGATTTTACTCGCATAAACATAGATGAATGAATTCAGGTTGCATCTACATTACTTTGGTTCCAACTTTTGATATTGGATAGATAATGCAATTATGTTCCACTTTCTTATGGCTACATCTTGAAATGAAATCCATGCTGCTGCAGGGAGCTATTGTCCACTGATCACCGCACAACGCTAAGAAAAACACCACAACAAGTCATCCTTTTCCTTCTAGTATAGTGTGTGCCCGCATGCATGCACACACCTAGGAAAAAAAACATATTCTCTACGATCACTGGACTTAGTCGTATAGAAATTTGGGACCAATGCAAGAATTGGCGGGGGGTCATTTGAAGCAGGGAATTGGAAGCGGTCGAATTGGATGCCTTTTGATCTAACCCGAGTCATACTAGAAATGAGATTCACTCCTTGCAAATGCATTTAGATGTGCAAAGTGTAATGCGTATTTTTAGGCTGGATTTGAAATGCATGTTAATTGTATTGTACAGAAGAAACCCATGATTAACACCGGGGCCACATTTTTTGAGGGTAACGTTGAGACCCCACATATACTACAAAAGAAGGGTGCGCCTATGTCTCGCTTATAGCGAGACGTAGGGCAGGCTCGCCTGAAGTTGAGCGCAAGATGGGTTGGCCCAGACGCGTAGGATGCCACAAGCCCACTAGCCACAACCTTGTTTTTTCTTTTCTTTTTCACATTTTTCTTTTTTCTTTTTTGCTTTATTTTCTATTTTTATTTATACTTAAAAATATTCTAAATATATGTATTACAAAAAAAACACATTACATATAACATTTGAGAAATGTTAATCAAGCATTTTAAAATTGTTAAATGTGTATAGAGAAAATGTTTCTCATGTATATGAAAAACGTATACAATGTGCATGAAAAACATTGATCATATATTTATAAAATGTAGTCAAGTATTTGTAATTTTTAATCATGCATATTTAAAATGTTAAATATATATAGAAAAATATTTCTCGTGTATTAAAAAATATGCAGTGCGTATGAAAAAATGTTGATCATGTATTTAAAAAGTTAAACATGTATAGAAAATGTCTCTTATGTGTATGAAAATGCACAAAATACATTAATAAAAGTATACATTAAAATACATATATTAAAAAGATAATTATATATTTTAAAATGGTAAACGTGTATATAAAAATATTCCTAATGTATAGGAAAATGTATATTGTTTGTGTATTTTTATTCTCACTAAAAAATCATTGTCTATTTAAAACAAATTGACCATGTATTCAAAATTTGTACTTAAGAAAAAAATATACATCATGTATTTGGAAAACAGTGAAATTGAGAAATAAACAAATAAAAACAAGAAAGAAACAAAGAAGACTGAAGGAAAAAAATGAGAAAGAAAACAAAAAAAACAATGAAAATCGACTAAGAAAATAAATGAAAGGCAAAGAAAACAAAGAAACCGAGTAAGAAACAAAGAAAACCAACTTATAAAGAAGAAAATAAAAGAATACCGGTGAAAAAAAAGTATAACGAAGAAGAAAATAAAATACGGAAGAGAACCAGTGAAGTAGTGAGAAAAAAACCATGAAAAACAAGAAAACTCGTCCCCAAACAGTGAAATCCAGACAAAACTACAAGACATAAAAACCAACTCAAACGATGAAAAAACCAAATAAAAGAACACATAGAGAAGAAAAATGAATGCAATGGCATCGTGATAGACGGTCTGATTGTGCCACGCTTTAGTCGAGAGGAGCTACCATCTTGCTAAAAGCGAGATATAGCTCCCGCGACAAAAGAGCATGATGTGCCCCTAGCCCAACTAGTTTTTTTATTCATACTCATAACAATTAAAAGTACACAAATTTGGATCTAGATAAAAGAAATACAAAGTAACCCCTATGACTAAGAATTACAATGAAATCTTTTGGAAACATCTTCTTCGTGGTATCAATCTCTGCTACAAGAAAAACTTCCAAGATTTTGGTAAAAAGCCTGCAATTGGACTGGAGCAACGATATTGAACTCTGTCACCCGCATGGAAATTACCAATAAAGATTTTGAAAGCGCCTTGAATCGCTCATTCAAAAAGATGGGAAGTCTTGATCGACGAACGTATTTGGGCCGGGTATGATCCTATAGAAGTGTAGGTCATCGAATCATATTATCTTCATCATAGTATCGATGAAAGATTTCACCTCCACAAAAAATCAAAACCAAAAAAAAACTTGACACACTAACATAAACTCATCATATCTAAATAATCAGATCTGCAAGGATGTAAAACACTCTAATTTTATGACACCGCCAAAAGAATGGGAGTGATTTTATTCTCACAGAGCTAGGATGATCACCAACGTTCATGAAAAATATAGAGCTCTTAAAGATCCGAGGCTCCCCACCTTTCAGTGCCAAAATGGCAGCCGAAGGCGAGGGGACCAAAATTTCCGGGGTAGTGGCTGAACCAGAACCCTCACACCACGGCTCAGAGGAGATGCTCCCTCCTATGTGTGCAACATTCGTCTATTGGGCTCGGTGGCCTCGGGCCATCAGTATGTAAGTTGGATTTTATTTTCCGGTTTCTTTTCTATCGGTTTGACGGAGCGTTGTGAATTTCTTTAAGAGCATCTTCAACGGTAGCCCGTAAGTTTTCTTCCGCATCCATCCACGAACAGGGGGGCCAGTCCGCGGACATGGACACAAAAGGTGCCATCCAACCGTAGCCGCATACATCTGGTCTTCCTCATTTTTTTAAGTCAACACGATCAAATAGCCGCATACAAAGGGTACAAATGTTTGAATAGCCGCATGCAACAGTAGTTCAAATTTTCAAAAGTTCAAATGTTACATCCCAACATTGTTTTCCCCTTTAACCGCCCACTGATGCTCAAGCAGATATTCTTTCAGCTGCTCGTGAATTGGTCGATGCCGAATTTGTTGATGCATTTGAATAAACTCTTCAAATGTGGCCGATTTTGATCTGAAAGTTGGATAAGATCACCCATGTTCTCAAATTTCAAAGTTGCGGTAGCGTCGTCGCCCTCATCCTCGACGATCATGTTGTGCATGATCACACAACATGTCATCACTTTCCACAAGGTCTCCATATCCCATTGTTTAGCAGGTTCACGAACAACTACAAAATAGGCCTACAGAACTCCAAATGCCCTCTCCATATCCTTTCTAACCGTTTCTTGTCTTTGGGCAAAGTGAGCCTTTTTCTGGCCAACTGGGTTAGAGGTGGTGCTGACAAAAGCAGCTCACAGAGGATAGATACCGTCAACCAGATAGTAGTCCATGTATTGTACTTATGTCCATTGACAGTATAGTGGCAAGGAGGAGATTTTCCTTCAGTATATTGGCAAGGAGGAGCTTCGGCGAAGGCAAGAGAGAAAGTAGGAAGGAGAGAAAATGGAAAGGATGGAGTTGTGGGGTCCAGAAAGGGTTTTGGATGGGGCCGGGGTGTTGAATTCCTACGTTTTGCATGTCCGAAAACTTCCCCACATTTGTCTCCGATTTACGGGAGAAAACGCATCCGGACCGCCTCTTGGGCCTATACAAGCCCACGTTGAATGACTTTCACGGTCGGACTGCGTCTGCATGGTTCGACTGGATGGGGCGGTTTACGGGTCTACATGGAAGATGCCCTAGTGAACTCTTCCTATGGCCTTTGCAGTACGTTGCATGGAGTGGATGGAATGATCACGACGTGACGGCACTGCTGCCTAACGCCACTTTCGTCGTGCGCTGGTTGTTAGGTGGTTGTTCCCTATCAACTCCCCGATCTCCCTAGCTATCGTCCATTGATCTATCGGCTGTGTGATCGTACGTGCGATCTTGAACCAGGTCGACCACTTGAATTTTTTTTAAGGTAAATTTTTTATCTCATCCATTAATTAAGAAGGCATTAGAGTTTTACAACTGATCCATACGGATGATTATTTTTGTGAGAGTAATCATTCATACCGTGTAATAGGTGTTTGGCTCCTGCGGTAACTCGCAAATTTGTGTCTAACATTGATGTTGTTTAGTAAGATCGACGGTGGGACGCTTTTGTGTTGGAAGACTCTAGTGTTTCTCTCGTTCCACACGGATAAACTACAAAGTACTTGTTTGTACATATATATATTGCATCATTTACACTTTAAACCATTCAGAAGAACTTTTATATACCCGTTGTCGTTCGATGCATGGATATATCATCATGGATGGCGAAGAAAAATAAATTGCAATTGTTAATTTAAAGATTGAATTTAATTTTATTCTCTACATGAGACATAAGACGAAAATTAAACCAGTTGAGAACTTATATATGCTGCACCATTTACATTTTATACGTTCGAAGAACTTACTACCTCCGTCTCGGTGAATAAGTCATTCGCGTGGTTCTAGGTCGACGATTTAACTATCTAAATATGTATTGTATGTGACAATATATATATATTTAGAAACTACAATCGTGTGGGAATCTAGTGATATTATTTTCATGACATATAACACATATTTAATTCCTCAAATCGATGACTTAGAACTACGCGAATGACTTATTCACCTAGACGGAGGTAGTATATATGCCATGATTGAAGATGAATAGATCGGAAATTTTCTCACGAAAAAATACAAATTGCAATTGTTAATTCCAAAAATTGAAGTACATTTTATTCTCCCGTTACACGAGACATAAGCACAAAATTAAACCGCTACGTAGTGTACATAATTTCTTCCACGTAGGCACGTTAGTACGTAATTTCCTTCACGTGCCGACGGTGCACCCTGTGGGCTGCGTGAACTTCAGCGACGCGACGGCGCGGCTGGCGGTGCCGTTGAGGCCACCAGCCCCGGGCGGGACACCGCCAGGGCCGGCGGCAAGCACGGCAGGGCAGCTGACGAAGAGGTGGTAGCTGCCGGAGACCCAGCTGCCGACCTTCCACCGGACGCGGCCGTCGACCTTGACCTGCAGCGCCACGTACCCGGCGGCGATGTCCTGCTTCATGGCGTCGGCGACGAACCCGGCCACGGGCACAGACTCCCCGGACAGCACGGGGGACCAGATGGTGACGTCCCGGTGGCCCTGGTACGAGGGCGGCAGGGACACCGGCACCGTCACGGGCTCGTCGCGGTAGGTGACGAAGACGTCGAGGCGCCGGTAGAGGACGCCGACGCGGTCGTTGGGGTTGCGGGAGGCGAGCGTGACCTGCGCGGTGGCGGACAGGGACGGGTCCCCGAGGCTGACGGAGCGGAGCTGCAGGTCCTGCAGGTAGAAGGAGGGCTTGGCGGGGCGGAGCGTGAGGTAGACGATGAGCGCCGTGAGCGCGACGGCGACGACCAGGAACAGGAGGCACGCCGCGAGGCCGCCGCAGCAGCGCCGCAGGTGGTGCTCGTGCCTGTCCTTGCTCATGGCTCCGCTCCGCTCTCTGTACTGTGCTTGGCACGTCTGTGCGGTGGGTGTGTGGCTTAGCTAGTGGAGTGGAGTAGCTCCCTTCAGTGAGTGAGTGAGTGAGTGAGTGATCGGGCGCTTTGAAATCAAGCAACGGTAGGTACGAGCCAACGATTACAGTGCATCTGGGTTGGATCTTGGGACAGGGAGGAGGGCCAGGAAAGCAACGTCTCAACCGAAGAAGATTCCTCTGCCAACTCGATCGGCGCGTACTACCTCCGTTGGGTTCTTGCGGCATGCGCTTTGAGATTCGTGTTTTTTGTTTGACCGTGTGCTGGTGAGCCTTGTACGTTTTTTAGCCTCAATTATACAGATACAAAGCTGTAGAACCCAATCAGATGCAAGACACACACGCCACGCCCACCACAACCCAAGCATCTGCGCCTGCCTACAATCTATACACACGCAACACGTCTTGAGAAATTTTCAAAACCAACCAGCTCCGTGAACTGCGGGTACGTCGTCCTTTCTGTGGCCTGTAGACGTGTGAGATACCTGAAAACAGGAAAAAAGTATACCCAGGTCAAACACTCATGTTGATCCTAGGGATAGTGTGATGAGCCTTTTATGTTTTGATTGATGGATCTTGAGGTAGTTTTTCAGACCCACCAGATGACCCGGTATACGCAAGTACCCGATTTGAATTGATGGGCGTTTGCTGAGCAAGGTTTTTTTTGTAGCTACAGTTCTTTTTTAATTGTGATGTGGGGGCAATCTTTTTTAAACCGATGATGCTCTAAAATAATTAAATTGATGGTCGTTACTCGGGATGCTCCATAAGAGCGTCTCTAGCAGATGCCCTTATACTAAAACTGTCAACTATATTCTCTATCGTACCCTATGTATACCTGCACCTGCATCACCCGGTGCCACCCCCGCGGCAGGTAGGCCCTGAGTGCCGCCGCGTCTTTTTCGTCAGAACCAAAGCCAAAGTTGGACGTGGTGGCCATGGCAACAGAGTGAGGTGTTGGACGAAATGTGTGTGGCCAGGCGGGACACCTCCTGTTGCTGCCATCGCAAAAGAGCTAGAGCAGAGTAGATCAATGGGAAGCCAGAGGAAGACGCTAAGCGGCCACGGTGGAGGAGCGGGAACATAAGAGGTTGCTAGAGATTTTCGGTGGAGCAAGACCATCAGGAAAAGGGATTCCGGTGCCGGTGAGGGTCGCCGGAGCTGTGGGGACTGTGGACGGTTTCATTTTCTCAGTCATGGGGGCGGTGGACGGTAGGCGACGCAGGTTCTGGTGACAGCGGTACCGATGGACGGGATGGACTAAATTTGAGGAGAAAAGTTGCGAATGGAGTAAAAGAAGGATCCCCAAATGAAGATGTTTCTTCTTAAATACTCCCTCCGTCCGGAAATACTTGTAATAGAAATGAATGTATCTAGACGTATTTTAGTTCTAGATACATTCATTTTGATCCATTTGTCCGACAAGTATTTCCGGACGGAGGGAGTATGACTTTGAGATGTTCTAAGCTTCTAAAATATGCTTGCTTGTTTCTCAAATGTGCGTGCGTGTGCACATGTAACGTGTCTGTTTCCTTGCAGCTAGTGGCTATTCATTGACTTGGCATACAAATCTTGGTTTGCTCCGAACGGAAATATCCTTGTTCTATAGGTCTATCTCTGAAGGGGATCGGCGTGCAGGCCGTCAGAGGCTTGTATGGCATTTCATCGTCGGCCGGGGCCAAGTGCATGAACCTCCTTGTTTACTCCTGATGGCGATCGGATGCCACGTCGTCCTCTATTTCTTCGTCTACGTAGATGTGAGGAGACATGCGAGGCTTCTTGGCAGGCGCTCGTGCTGGCCGAGCAGACTAGTGCAACTCCAAGGTTATTAGGCCTGAGCCCCCGAGTCTGCTGATGTAGTAAGAAGACTTCTTTTGTGTTTCAGTGTTTGGGTGTGTGATGGTGTCCAAATGCATGTATACATGTGTGGTTGCTTCCTAGGTAGGCATAGTTGGCGCATCCAAAGTTGAAGAGAAACAAGGAGAGTAACATATTTAGTGTATGTGTCACGGTTAATTTGAGAATTGAAGAAATGGATCATCATTTGGCTATTTATTTTCCTGTCATTTTTTTGGTAATTAGTACTGCTCCCTTTGACTTGTCTTTCACTGGATCTATCTTCGCAAGCTCAATCTTCTTGGTTGGGTCGGGCGACATTGGTCTCATTTTAAAGGTTTTGACGCAAGGACTTCAAATATATAAAAAATTAAAAAACAAATATATGGTTAAAAGATATGAATGTTTAATTAGCTAAGATGAAAGAAATAGTTGAATTTATTGTGTGAGAGAAGAGAGAGAGAGTGTGTGTGTGGGGGTCTGACACATTACTGTCAATCTTGCATGTGAAGTATAGTGGTGGGCCAACTGATACCAAATATTTTATAAACATGGAACACTTTTTTATACAACACATACATTAATATACGATGTGTGGTGTTACTAGCTGATTGGGCGAGCCGTTGCCAGTAGGTAGCGTCACCGCACAATTTTCCAATTTGGTGTTGTAGATGATGGGGCTCGGCGCTTCGGGCTGCAACATGCATTTTCCATTTCAGAAGGTTTGTTGCATTGTAGATGATGTTGAATGTAGTCATTCATGCCAGAGATGAAGCTTTCCATAGTAGGCATTGGGCAATCCCAGATTGTCTCTTCTCGCTAAATTCATAGCTGCTTCAAATCAATGAATGCAGATGGAGACAATGGTTAATTGAGTCAAGGCATGAAAGGTTCTAATCGTGTAGGTGGAGAACAATCTCACCAGCGGAAAATCTCATAGGCATCACTGACATACACGATCAGCAACAGGTGAGAAAATGTCATCCCAAATGAAAAAAAAACTAATAATCCAAATAGACGAGGGGATACAAGACACTTCCACTTCAACCAAGAACCCAGTATACAGTAGTAGTATATAAAAGTTACGAGTTGGTGAAATCCAGACGATCCCCGCCATCCAAGGACTCGCAAATTTATAGAAAAGGTAAAATGATGACACATGTGCTTAGACATGCAACCTAACTTCCTGAAATATCAGCAACCGACAGACAACATAGCGCATGGCCATACGGTTTCCTCTAATCGACTTTACTGAGTTTGAACATGTTTTTTCTTCAGTTGTGGGGATTTAGTTCGTTCTTGTTGTTTGGTAGATTCTTCCACTTGCCCACGAAAAACTTGACCAATAGATGGACATAAGCATCACCGTCTCGGTATATGATTTCACTAAGCCTGAGGTTCTTGCACTTGAAATGAACCAGGTCCTTACAATATGACTGGTGGCGTTCCATCGCCTCCTTTGTAGGATGGAAGTCCGGGACCTGTTGAACAACACAAAGCAATCAATATCACAGAATGTATTGAGTTATGGTACTAGTTCATGAAAAAAGTAGCAAGAGCACCTTGCAATGTCGCAAAGTGAGCTTCTGCAGGTTAGGCGAGTCGTGTAGGTATTGACGCAACCCGAGGAAGTCGTCGCTAATAAGACACTCGTCCAGGAACAAGGTTCTCAGGTTCTCAAACTTAAATACTGGAAGATACTCATGAATCTCATAGAGAAACAGCTGAAACCCAGATAGACTGTAAAAGGCCTAATATAAATGAGATGCAAAAATGAATAAAAGGGGGTATCAAGAAGATATACCGTGACCGCAAAAGGCAATAGGTGCAAGGTTGTCACATTAGAGAGCGCGCCAAGGATACCCAATTGGTGCTTCTCCTCCTCTTCATTTCAAATCTAGTAAAGATGAATTGACGCATCAACAAGGGACCGCATGGTATGTGGTTCAGTCGGATCAACAATGCGATCAAGCTCCTTGCCAAGGCGGAGAGAAACAAGAGCAGGAGCCTCTATAATCAACGCAAAGATCTCATCATCATACGTCGTGTACTGCCCATCGACGACCAATTTCTTCTGCGAGGAGGAGACAATATTGACATTGCTGGTGGCCAAGAAGCTGCATTTTTTCAGTTGCATATCTTCGAGAGCAGGCAAGCTGGAGTTGATGTGGCTTGCGAGATCATTCAATTCCACTCGCAGGCGGGAAAGATACAACGATCTGAGCCGGTAAGGCCATGCATCTCGACCTATGTCGCAGCGGAGCCAACGGTCCTCGACATCATTATTGCCCCCGTGCAGCCGGAAGTCCTCCAGGAGCGTGAAGTCATGGCTGCGCAGAAGGTTGGTCGTGAAGTAGTTGAGTTTGCAGTAGCTATAAAACTCGGGCTTGTCGATGTCGACGTCAAGGTGAGGCACTTCTATCTTTGACTTATTTTTTGGATTTATTCTTTATTTATTTCATTTCGATTTCCCCCTCTTTCTTTATCCCTATCCTCTAGGTACAACGTTTGCATCAATAGAGAACAATTTTCTCTGTATGAAACTATATTATTCCATTCCAACTTCTTCCCGAAACTTTCTAAGAAAAATCCCAAATTGAATCCAAAATTGATGTGTTAATGTGAGCTTATCCGTGTCATTAGGCACTCTTCAAATAGGAATCCATTTTCTAACTTGCTTTCGTACTTTGGTGAGTTGCTTGGGATCTTTTTGATGACCTATGTTGTGTTGAAGGGATATCTATATGATCCGATTGATTGCACAAGACCCATGGTAGCAATAGAATAGGGAAAGTACACAGAAAAGACAATTCTTTTCAATTTCCATTACCTATATATTAGTTCGTTTCTACTTCTAGATATCTATTTCTATACTCCCTCCATTCCTTTATGTAAGGTGTATTATTTTCAACACGGTGACCAAAGCACATAATTATAGACAATTTAGGATGAAATTACCCTTGTCTAATCATTGATTAGCGGCAAGTAAATCATTTAGGCTAAGAAAGAAAGAGATACACGCAATCGGGAGAGATAGTTTCCTTTTTTTCTCTACAAGGAGATAACCATGCAATCAGGTGAGAGATACTTTCCTTTTTCTGGAGGGACAAGAACGGGATTTAGAGGAATTGGAACAAATAGACATTACATTGTGGAACTTTATGGAAAAACAAATACACCTAATATAAAGGAACGGAGGGAGTATATTAGTATTAGTTAGTAGTACTATTAGTTACCAATTCTGGCTCTTTGAGTTCTTTCTTCCGTGATGAACTGTCGGCACTAGTCCTACATTTTTTTCTCTATGGTCCGAGGAGAAAGGGGGCTCAGCAGGAAGTGGATTGTCCCATGAGAGAAGCATGGAGGTCAACCTGCATCAAATATGGAACATGGATTCTGGCAATGCAACGGAGTTGGGTCCTCATTCCGATCCGAATGAATTGGTCCTTCCATAAAGGTCCACCTTTGCCTATTAGACAAGAGGATGACAAGTTCTAAATTCTGCCTCGGTAGGACATGGATTTCTATTACTATGAAATTCATAAATGAAAATGAAGTAGTTAATGAGAGTGCTACCCTAATCCTTTTTCTTGTATGTGTTCCTAAGAGAAGTAATTTTTCCTCATGTTTCGAGGTATCAAGGAAAGGGCGTGGAAACAGATAGAAACTCTTGAATGAAAATTGAAAAGGAATGCATCCTTCTTCCTTCATCTCCTACCCATCCAAACGTGCGATGGCATGAGGCAATAGAATCCGCGGCCAGGCTCGGAGCAAGAGCAACCCAAAGACCACCACCATCAAGGAGCGGAACAAGAGGAAGGCTAGCTCTTCCGCCGGTGAGAAGAAAGAGAAGGAGGCAAGCGCCATCTCAGTTCAACTCAAAATTGAGATACATTGGAATATTCTGCTCCACTTTGCCATTGCCACGATCAACGACAACCATGATCTTTGCCAGCAAAGTTGTATATATTCCTAGAGTCCAAAGTAGTATCTTTGTGTCCCGGATGTCCTTGAGTTTTTTTAGACATATGTCCTTGAGTTTTACAAGTGATTGGCCTCTGGTTCATCTGAATTTTGTTTGAAGCTGTCCGACTTCTTGTTGAGGCTCCCTTTTCGACGCCCGCAGGCGTCAAACTGACGCGCGGACGCACAAGGCGGTCGCAAATGGGCCGGCCCATTAAGGGGTACTGTAGTGGTAACGTACTGTAGCAGCAGCTTCGCTGTAGCGAGCCATTTTTTGTTTTTTATTTCTTTCTTTCAAATTTCTGTAATATATAAACATTTGTAATATATGGTGAACTTTTTCAAAGTATACACTGAACAATTTTTTATAATCGTTGAGCTTTTTGAATATAGTGGATATTTTTTGTAATACGGTGATTTTTTTTTAATATAGTGAACATTTTGTACTATACTTTGAACATATTTTAAATACACAATGAAATTTGTGGTAATATACGGTGAACATTTCTTTTAATACGCGGTGAACTTTTTCATAATATATGGTGAAAGTTTTAAAATACACATTGAACATTTTTGTAATACCTGGTGAAATTTTTTGAAATACGCGATGAACTCTTTCATAATAGACGGTGAACATTTTCGTAATATATGATGAAAATTTTCATAATAGACGGTGAACATTTTTCAAGGTATGGCTCCATCCACATTCACGGGGGTTTATGCTCTTGTTCTCACGTTTAAAGCCATGAGATTGTGCCGTGCATTACGAGCAATCAGAATCATTCTACGCTTGCAGAGAACCTACAGATGATCAGTGATCGAATCCCAAAAAGAAAAGAAAAAAGATGATGATCAGCAGGTACTACAGTAGAAGCCAGACTCCACAACATGCTACACCAGACCAGACATCGACTTGAATGAATACGCAACACAACGATCGATCACAAAGCAGAACACAAATCCTAATAATCCCTTAATGCTAGAAGATTTCAGCCAACGAACGATCATGCCATTGGCATCGATCGTTCTTCCCTGCCTAGTACTACTACTTGGTTATGCGGCGACGGCGGTGGCGCACTCGACGTCGCTGGCGCTCACCCTCTTGGCCTTGACGGTCTGCTTGTACGAGTACCGGGCGGCGACGAGCACGTAGAAGCCCAGGTTGACGGCGGAGACGGCGGCGAGCAGCCAGTAGAAGAGGTCCAGCCTGCTCCGGCTCAGGTCCTTGCCGAACCACCCGGGCCGCCGCCCGCCGTGCGAGCTCACGTGGTCCGCCGCCGCGATCACCAGGCCGCTCAGGAAGCTCCCGGCGCCGATCACGCTCAGGTACAGCCCGATGCCCAGGCTGCGCATGGAATCCGGCACCTGGTCGTAGAAGTACTCCTGCAGGCCCACCAGCGCGAACCCGTCGGCCACGCCCATCAGCGCGAACTGCGGCACCAGCCAGAACACCGACATGGTGGCGGTGGAGTGCAGGCGGCGACGCTCGACAACCGCGGCCACGGCCATCGCCACCACGGCGAGCGCCATGCCGATGCCGATGCGCCGAAGGACGCTGAGCCCGCGCTCCGTCCCTGTCACGCGGCGCAGGCACGGCTCGAGCACCTTGTCGTAGAGCGCCACGGTGGCGATCATGGCGACGGCGGCCAGCGCGAAGATGGACGCCGGCGGGAGCACGAAGTGGGGGCCCATGCGGCGGTCCATCACGCTGCCCTGCTTGACGAAGAAGGTGGACACCTGCGCCGTCGTGATGCCGAACGGGAGCGTGGCCACCCAGATGGGCACCATCGACACCACCAGCTTCGTCTCCTCCACCTGCGTCAACGTGGCCAGCCGCCACGCCCCGCGCCGCCCCTCGCCATCATGCTCCACGATTGCCGCCTTGTCGAGACACCGGAGCTGCTCGGTGTGGCAGAGCAGCCTCTTCTTGCCGCTGTCCTCCTCGTGCAGCTCGCCGACGTCGGATGGCAGCCGAAGGCGCCGCTTCCTGACGGCGGCCACGACGACCCGCAGCAGCGGCGTGAGCGGGCTGCCCTGCGGCACCCTGTACCGGTACGTCCGCCACCCCGCGAGGTACACCACGAGGGAGCAGCCCATAACGGCGGCCAGCAGCACGGTGGCCGCGCCCCATCCGACACGCTCTTGGACATACACGACGACGGTGACCCCGAGGAGCACCCCGGAGCAGAGCGCGCAGTTCCACCAGTTGAAGTAGGACATCTTCTGCAGCCGCTCGCCGGCGTGGCCGTCGTCGAACTGGTCACCGCCGAAGCTCTCCAGCGCCGGCTTGTGGCCGCCGGTGCCGACGGACACGAGGTAGATCCCGACGAAGAAGAGCGTCTCGTGGATCCGCGGCACCGAGCCGCCGCCCGGCCTGAGGCCCGGCGTCAGCTGGGCCACGGCCAGCACGACGAGGCCGAGGAGGTAGACGACGGTGGAGAAGAGCACGGTGCGGAAGCGGCCGAGGTATGCGTCGGCGAGGAACCCGCCGAGGAGCGGCATGAGCGTGGTGACGCTCATCCAGTAGTTGGAGTTCTCGGCGGCGACCTTCATGTCCTGGTGCAGCACCTTGGTGAGGTAGATCATGAGGCTGGTGGCGATCCCGAAGTAGCTGAGCCGCTCGCTGAACTCGATCACTGCACCCACCCCAAGATTCAATTCAACCAAGAGAACGAACAAGACAGAGAGATCTGAGGAAGAGTTTGAGGAGGGATCTTACGGATGATGAACATGGCGGCCTTCCATGAGCCGGTGGCGGCGCGGAGGGGCGGGCGGCCGCGGTGGTCGACGGAGGAGTCGTCGACCCAGCGCTCCTCCTCGGCGCCATGGCGGAAGCTTAAACCCAGGTGCTGGTGGTGCTTGGTCATCGCCGAATCAATGCGTTTCCAGACGACAGAATCGCGGCCGGCTGGCTGGTTTTTCTTTCTAATTCCAGCACGTAGTCGACTGGTGTGTGGTCGCTGGCGGTGTGAGGCTGGGAAGAAAAGGTGGCGCTATATAGGCGCGCGCGCGTGTGGGGCAGCACAGGAAGCGCGGCCGCTAGTGCGGCATGGACCAAGCGAAGCAGGCAGGAGAAACTGGGGGACGAAAGGCTTGCTCCTCAAGTTCTTTGTGAGACGACGGGCGGCCAACGAATCGCCTGGAGGAGGAATTTTTTTTTTCTGTGTGTGTGGTTTTGTGTGTGTGTGTGTGTGTGCGCCTATTTGCAAAAGTGCCACACTTGCACTGACAGCTAGTGAGTGTAATCGTAGCAAATTAGGCAGTAAGTAAATGCTCCGGCCCCGGAGTAATTTACACACGTTTTACACAATGGCGTTACTTTGACCTGTTATTAATACGGCAGTTACAAGCCGAAAATGCGTGATGGTAAACCCGTCTGATTTCATCATGGCCAAATCTCTCCATGCACCTAGCAATACATTGATATAGCAGTTAATTAAAACATGCTACTAAAATCTAGATATGCACCTGCAGGTTCGTGGAAAGTTCTGAAATCCCACGCTAAATAAACAAAATCTGGATAAATCTGACGGCATTAATTTTAGGAAATTAATTTTGACGGTGCGCTTTCTAGAAGGTGTGATGCACTGGGACTGGGTATTTACGAGCCGAGGCGGTGTGTGTACGCTAGCGGCTAGTCCGTCCGAGACAGCTGACCCTGCATCAGTCGTTGGGTGTCCACTGAATGGGGAAGTAACGGACATGCTTTGCCGGTAGTAACGTCCGTCAGTGTTGACTTGCATGTGACAGCAGGAGGAGGAGGAGCGTACGTACGTATTCCGGAAAAATTGCAGTAACGTATATACATTCACTCTGACCATTTAACACCAGCACAGTACAGCACACGCCAGCCACCGTATTATCCGTTCATTTATTTAGAGCGAGTATAATACGCCAGTACAGCACACACCAGGAGCTTTACGCTGGCTCTGACTTTTGCATGCGCGGCGGAGCGGCATCAAAAGCACGTGTTCCATGCGTGCGTTTCTTCGGCGGGCGGGCCCGGACGCTGCATCGGACGGCTGGTGATGCGGTGGGGCGTGGACGTGACGCCTCCTAGCGCCGTCGGCCGTCCGATGAACGGTGTGTCATCTTTGCAGATGCTCCATCCATCCACTTGGTAATGTGATGTGGTTGATGGAGCTGCGTGTGACGCGATTCAGATGGATGGCTAGCTGCATAGGTACACTTGGCGGCTCGCGGCGAGTGCATGGTCCGGCGCTTGCTTCTGACGAGCTAGATATAGATAGCACACCGTTTCATAATTTATTTATTTTTGAGAAATGCACACCGTTTCATATATTTCTTGGGTCTTCAACTGCAATGGGCCTGTAGGCTGGTATGACGGCCCAAAGCACAAATCAACTTAGGGAGCCACGGGCCGGCCTGCATGGTCCAAAACGAGCCCGTCAAAACTAATTTACTCGAAATCACTAGTTAAGGTTTCCTCTTGCAAAAGTCATCTCATCTTCTTAGGTGTTTGACAAGTGTGCAAGTGAGCCACTAGTCGCAACCTAGGAGTTTTTTTTTTCTGAAGATTTGTTTTTTGTTTTATCTCTTGAACAGTGCGACTAAATACCGGGTTGAACCGTTCTCGCCGCTGTACCTCTCGTGTCGAGATCTTCGAAACTAGATTCCATGTTAGTATGTTTCGACAAAAAAAAATCACAAAAAAAGAAAACAACCAAAAATGATCAATACCAATTTTTTTTGGAAAAAAGGCAACAAAATAACTAAATGCCCAAAAAGGAAGAAAAAATCGGAGCCCAAAAGAGCGGTTGCGGTTGCGGTTTTTACTTTTTTTAAGCACACGTTGTGATTTTACCTTTTCATGTAGAAGCACTTCACACGGAAATAAATTTTTTTTTGAGGATAACCCAACTGGGTCAAAACCAGCTTAGTTACAGTCATTAAGAAGGATCTCCTTGAGGTCCTCAGGGGCTGCCAGCTGGAGAAAGCCGCCCGCTTTTCTAGCTTGGCCAGCCAGCCAGTCGGCAGCCTTGTTTTGGTTTCTCTTGACCCATCCAATACTGTATGATCTGAAGCCGTTCAGTACTGCGATGATATCTGCCATGATTGGAAATAGGCGAGATTTGTTTGTAGATCCTAGGGCCAGCGATTTTGCCAGTGTTTGACAGTCCAACTCAACTAGGAGCGCACCATTGAAGTATTTGGCCAACTCCCGGAGGCCATGCAGTAGCGCAAGGCTTTTAGCTTCCTCCATTGTTTCGCACTGTCCCAGATTGCGACCCATCGCCAGGTATATCAGTCCCTGATTATTCCTGGCAATGACCTAAATTTGTTTCTCTCGTGGAGGCATAGTGAAAGGATCGATATAGTTGACTAAAGGGGGGGTGAATAGGCAACTAACAATTTTTTAACTTTTCTTTACCAAATTAAACTTTGCATCAAAGTAGGTTGTTTAGATATGCAACTAGGTGAACAACCTATATGATGCAACAACAACAAGCACACAAGCAAGCAAGGGATACAATACAAGTAAGCTTGCAAAAGTAAAGGCGCGAGATAACCAAGAGTGGAGCCGGTGGAGACGAGGATGTGTTACCGAAGTTCCTTCCTTTTGAGGGTAAGTACGTCTCCGTTAGAGCGGTGTGGAGGCACAATGCTCCCCAAGAAGCCACTAGGGCCACCGTATTCTCCTCACGCGCTCACACAATGCGAGATGCCGTGATTCCACTATTGGTGTCCTTGAAGGCGGCGACCGAACCTTTACAAACAAGATTGGGGCAATCTCCATAACTTAACTGGAGGCTCCCAACGACACCACGAAGCTTCACCACAATGGACTATAGCTCTGAGGTGACCTCAACCATCTAGGGTGCTCAAAAACCCAAGAGTAACAAGATCCGCTAGGGATTAGTGGGAGGAGTCAAATTTCTCTTGGTGGAAGTGTAGATCGGGGCCTTCTCAACCAATCCCGAGCAAATCAACAAGTTTGATTGGCTAGGGAGAGAGATCGGGCGAAAATGGAGCTTGGAGCAGCAATGGAGCTTAGGGATAGAAGAGGTGGTCAACTAGAGGAAGAAGACACCCTTTATATAGTAGAGAGAAGGATCCAACCGTTATCCACTTACTCATCCCGCGATCTGCGGTACTACCGCTTCAGACAAGCGGTACTACCGCAGGGGCTTACGGTACTACCGTGAAGAACCGCGGTACTACCGCTGCAGTGGCTGGGGCTGGTCCAGGCCAGAGCCGCCAAGGCTGAGAGCGGTACTGCCGCAGACGCGGTACTAACGCTCCCCCTTGCGGTACTACTGCAAGGCCAGGATGGACAAGGCTAGGAAGAGCACGGATGAATAAAATTACATCTGTGTCTACTTCTGCTGAAAATCGAATGGTGCAAAAACCCGACATGGTACTACATACCGACTTGCGGTATTATCACAGCAGGAGCGGATGTAAAAAATTACATCCGCCCCTACTTCCGCTCGTGCTACCGAGCCGGATCAGGACTCACGGTACTACCGCGTAGGGCACGGATGTAAAAATTTACATCCGCCCCTACAGCCGCAAGAGAGGCTGAGCCTGGCCAGAGGCCACGGTACTACCGCTCCATAGGAGCGGTACTACCGTGGACGCCTACGGTACTACCGCGAGGACTTGCGGTACTACCGCGGGGTCCTGCGGTACTACCGCTCCTAGAAGCAGTACTACCGCAGGCCTCAACTAGCAGCACTAAAGGAATCCTTCTTTTTACACAGAAGAGGAGATAACGGAGGATGCTCCAAAGCGCAAAGGTAAAGGCGGGGTAAAGGAAGATGCGTGTACGGGATGATTCCACCCAAACCTTTCCACAGCGGACCCCCTCTTAATAGAACGGCTATCCTACGACTGAAATCCACCAAAAGAGACGTAGAACACCACCGTCTTCAATAGTCTTCGAGGGGTAACAAACCGTCTTGTGCCTAACAACGAAGCAACTAAAATACTCAAGGCACACGATTAGTCTGCAAAAGCATTGTCATCAATCACCAAAACACCTTAGGGATAAACATGCCCTTACAATCTCCCCTTTTTGGTGGACTGATGACAATATGGGATTTGCACGAAGGGAAAGAATGTAGCACAAGCAAACCCCACACCTCTAAAATATAGACGAGCTCCCCCTAGATTCGTGCTAGAGAGTAAAGTGCTTTGGACTGCACGGCACGAACACTAGGATCAACACGCCCCCTATATTTTAGAGACAAAGCGTATCTAAGATAGTAAATATGAGCAAGACATAAGTAGCATAGGTTCAATAAGGTAATACGGTACGATAGAGAGCATATGTCTTACACCATATGATAGACCAAGTCTCACAAACAAACTAAACCAAAGCAAAAGCAAGGTTCAACGGAACAAACACGAGCAAAGCAAACACAAGACTCTCGCAAATCCCTACACTCTCTCCCCCTTTGGCATCGAGACGCCAAAAAGGCAGAGAGGACACCTACACACACGTGGTGGCTCAAGCAGAGTAATCAGACACACGGTCCTTGTCAGACTCGGCAGCAGGAATGGTCTCCTCGACGTCTTCCTCAGAATCAGTCCACTTGTAGCCTTGCTTCACCATCCACTCAGCCTCTGGAGTGATGCGATCCTCAGAACCGCCAAACACGTCCTCTCCATACAGCCTCATGATCTTCTTCTCTCGGCGGCGACTCTCCTTGGAGGCAACATGAGACCTGTACTGATCCTTGGCCTGCATGCAGAACAAGGTCTTCATCTTGTTCTTCAGCCTCTTAGCCCAAGATGGCTCAGAGGAGGGAGGGGAGTACCCCTCAGAGCTGACCTCATCTGCTGGCTCCTCCTCACCCTCATCTGCATCCACCTCCATGGCAGCTGCAGCCTCAGCACGAGAAGTGGTGTTAGCCCACTGAGGCTTGACACGGAGCCGGATGGAATCATGTCGAATCCAATCAGGGGCCTCAAAGTCATCCTGAGAGTAGAGCTTCTCCCAAGTTGCAGAGATCAGCTGAAACAGATACGGTCCATAGATGGGGACCTTGCGGTTGAAGACAGCAAACTGAAGCTCACACCACATGATGTGTGAGATATCCAGTGGTAACGTCTGAGAGTTGCGCGCTTCTTCACATAGGAGCAACATGTCCACAAGATAGGCGTGTACCTTGTCCTTGTCCCCAATGCGTGGGAAGAGAGAGTTGCGGAAGATCCGGTACATGATGTCAAGGAATGAGTTGAGCACCCATGAAGACTTGCCACTGGAGAGCTTCTTTTCAACAAGGAAGGGCTGAAGCTTGTTCTTGTTGGCAGACTCAGAATTGGCATGAGGACGAACACCTTGGGGAGTGGAGAGCCCCTCATCTGAAACACCAAGCAAAGTCATGAACTCCTTCCAGGTAGCCGTCAGCCACCGACCATTGGACATCCAAGTCATCATCCTGCCCTCATTAGGATGAAAGTACACCGAGGCGAAGAACTGAGCCACAATCTCCGGATCATAGTATTTGTGAAAGGAGATGATATGCTCAATGCCAAACTGCTCAACTAGATCCAGAGCCTCACCATAGTATGCCCGGTGCTTCTCTTCCCTCATATGATGCATGTCGATCCAATGCACATCCACGTAGATATTCCTCTTGGCCTTGATCACATCCAAATAAATGAGGTTCTGCTGCTTGGTCTAGAACAACTCATTTCCTCGAATGTTGGCACGAGGATTCACGTAGGGATTGATCTTCCTACGAGCGACGAACTCAGCAAGCGGCATCTCATCCATACTCATGGCAGGTTCCTTGTCTTTGTTGGCGGTGGTCTTGGTCCTGCGTTGGGGGGCACTGGAGCCCTCAGGAGCTTCGTCTTGATTGCGAAGGCGCTTGGAGCCCGTGTCACGGCTTGGGTTGGAACGACGAGCATGAGCACCTGAGCCACACACACCACAAAACAAACACGCAAAGAAATGCGAGAAGGATCAGTGCAAAGAACGCAACAAAACAGTGAAACAAGTACATAATAATTGCCACACGAGAGATTTGACATCAACTGTAGTACCGCTTGGTCGCGCGGAACTAAAAAATTAGTGCCGCGCCAAATCACGGTAGTACCGCGGGCGCGGTAGTACCACGCAGAAGGTACGGTAGTACCGCGAGAGCGGTAGTACCGCGTCGGAGGTGCGGTAGTACTGCGCGTTTTCAGATCTGAAGCAGCAAATGAATCTGAGAACTACCGTGACGACAAAGCGGTACTACGGCCGATCAAATCTACCACGGGACAACATATCATGTAAAAACTCTACGCATTACTACTCTCCTCCATCCTACTCTTGCAAAGATTTGGCCTAAAATCTCAAGAACAACTAGCATCTCCCCAAAAACCTAGAAGCAAAAGAACAAACCAAAGAGAGAGGGATTGGGGGAAAGACCTTGGTCCATGGCAAGAGCAAGTGGTGGGGAACGATCCCACCGATCGGAATCCGAGGAGAGCAGCCGGAGAGGGAGATCCGGCGAGGGTCTCCGGCGCCGTTCGTGGGAAGGAGAGAGAGAGGCAGCGTGGGGAGAAGGAGTGAATGGGTATGGGGGAGTTGGAACTCCCCCTGCCCGCTCATAACCCCCACGCACTCGCTACGTCACGGTAGTACCGCGACTCATTGCGGTAGTACCGCCCAGGCGGAAGTACTGCATGTGGCGGTAGTATCTTGCTCCACCAGCCGATAAAAATTACTGCCGTGTTGTTCTTGATAATAGTACTGCCTAGTACCGTGGCTGACCACGGTAGTACCGTGAACCCAAGAAAATGCAGTTTCAAGCACGGGAGAAAAACGAATTTGCACGAAACCTTCAAGAGAACACACACACACCAACGAGCTAACAAGCGAAACATGGCAACCAAACAAGAGGCAACCAAGACCAAAACGAGACACAACCTCTCCAAGGAGGGGGCGGTGGCCGGAGCCACCTATGTTTGAGTTGATTAGTATGGCACCGTGAAGAATTATCCTTGGGCCCATGACCAAAACTCGTCTTTGAAGCACATGTACCATTAAAAATGGCTAATGTGAAAGAGTTGATCAATTTATGCATAATGGGGGGAGGAAGAGTTCATTGCGAGAACAACACTCCCCCTATGTCCATGCCTACACCTAAACTAGACAGCAAGTTGAGTGTGGTGGGATGTGCAAGGGTTCAAGTCACATTGCTCGAATCAATGATATTTAGCTCATGCCTTAACTCGCGAAATCTTGCTTCATCCAAGGGCTTCGTGAAAATATCTGCAAGGTCATCACGAGTGTTGACATACTTGAGCTCGATCTCCCCTCGCCTAATGTGATCCCGAATCTCAATATGCTTCGTCTTGAAATGTTGCACCGGGTTGAGAGAAATCTTGATGGCACTTTCATTATCACACCAAAGAGGCACTTTGTCACAAATGACACCGTACTCCTTTAAAGTTTGCCTCATCCATAAGAGTTGTGCACAACAACTACCGGCCGCCACATATTCCGCTTCGGTGGACGAGAGAGACACACAACTTTGCTTTTTGGAAGACCAACTCACCAAAGAGCAACCAAGAAATTGGCACCCTCCGGAAGTGGACTTCCTATCCACTTTGTCTCCCGCCCAATCGGAATCCGTATATCCTTCAAGCTTCAAGTTTGCTCCTCTTGGGTACCATAAGCTAAAGTTTGGGGTATGAGCCAAATATCAAAAGATTCGCTTAACCGCCACATAGTGGCTTTCCTTCGGTGTGGCTTGAAACCGTGTACATATTCCCACACTCAACATGATATCCGGTCTAGATGCACAAAGGTAAATCAAGGAGCCAATCATGGAGCGATATACCTTTTGATCCACCGCTTTACCATTGGGATCAATATCAAGTTGGCACTTGGTAGGCATTGGAGTAGAAGCCGGCTTGACATCACTTAGCTTGAACCTTTTTAGCACGTCTTGAGTGTATTTGGCTTGGTTGATGAAGGTACCTTCTCTTCTTTGTTTGATATCAAAACCAAGGAAGAACTCCAACTCTCCCATCAAAGACATCTTGAAGTTAGAGGTCATGAGAGCGGCAAAATTCCTCATTTAAAGCTTTTTTAGGGGAACCAAAGATAATATCATCAATACATAGTTGGCATACAAACAACTCCCCTTTGACCTTCTTAGTAAAAAGAGTGGGATCGATTTGCCCAATCTCAAATCCACGATCTTGTAACAACTCGGTAAGGTGGTCATACCACGCATGTGGGGCTTGTTTAAGGCCATAGAGTGCCTTATCGAGTTGATACACATGATCTGGGAAGTAGGGATCCTCGAACCCGGGGGTTTGCTTGACATAAACCAACTCATTAATAGGTCCATTAAGAAAAGCACTTTTCACATCCATTTGTTGTAACTTAAAGTTGTGATGGGAAGCATAAGCAATCAACAAACGAATGGATTCAAGGCGAGCAACGGGAGCAAAGGTTTCACCGTAGTCGGTACCCTCGACTTGGGAGTGGCCTTGTGCTACCAATCTTGCCTTGTTACGAATGATGTTCCCATGAGCATCTTGCTTGTTCTTGAAAATCCACTTGGTTCCAATGACGTTGTGGTTCCCCGACAGCCTTGGCACCAATCTCCACACCTTGTTGTACTCGAAGTTGTTGAGTTCTTCATGCATGGCATTGAGCTAATCTGGATCTTCGAGCGCCTCATAGACCTTTTGGGGTTCAACACAAGAGACAAACGCGTAATGTTCACAATAGTTGCTAATTTTCTACGAGTGCTTACCCCCTTTCTTAGGCTTCCAACCACATTCTCCATGAGATGACCTTTGGTGGTGAGCTCGGAAGCAATCTTCGCTGCACGACACTCTAATTCCTCCTCGGATGTGGAAGGAGGAGGGGTTAACTTGATTATCTTGAGCGCCATCTTGAGCTTGTTCTTGATCTTGAGCTCATGATCTTGAACTTGCTCGAGGGGGAGAACTTGACCTTGGGCAACATTTGGTGGTTCACCACCATCTTGAGGTTTGTAACGCCCCGGATACAACTTTCCATATTCGTAACTCGAACTCTTGCCTTTTCTGGAGATGCGATATGATATTTCCTTCGTGGTTGGGTTTTTGTCGTTTGTTTTTGCATTTTGTTCATGTCTTGCATCTCATCTCAATGCATCATGTGCATCGCATCCATATGTTTTCATAAAATCCGTATCTGCTCGTAGTTGCCGCGTCACCCCTTGCTTTCGTTGATCATTTCGAGACCAACCAGATTTTGTTTCCCTCTTGTCTGGCTTCCTAACCTCTCTGCACATCCCGCAAACCCCTCACGTGCGTCCAAAACCTGCCCCGAACCCGACCCGCTCTGTGGTGACCGATGGATCCGGATCATCCCCAAACATCTATAAAACATCTCCGTTTTCTTATTTGGACTACCTAGCCTATTTATTCGCGTCCGTCCGATTACGATCGGAGGGACGAGGTAGCCCCTAACTTAATCCGTGATGTATATATTCATCCACCCCTAGCCCATTTTGGCGAACCCTAAAAATCCTCTCCCTTGTCCCGTCGCGCCGCCGCCACTAGCTCCACTCAAATCCCACCTCGGGATCCTCCCAGATCCCCTTCGCTCCAACCAGCCATCACCGAAACTTCCAAATCCATCCCTGCTCGATCTCGTCGGGATCGAGGCTCTCTCCCGTCGGCCGTGCTCCTTCCCGAGCAGCGCACCCCGACGCCTCCTAGTCCCCGCAGCCGTGCAAGCACCCATGGAGGCGTGCATCCTCAAGCCCGTGCTCCTGCTCGACTTCGCCATCCATCGCGCCACCGAATCTCCCGCAGCTCTGCCGGAACCCACCAGCCCAGCAGCGAGACCGAGCCCCTGTCTCTGCACCCGTGCTCAACGCCTCCTCTTCCCCGACGTTGCTGCCTTGCAGGAGCTTCCCGAGCCGGAGCTCGTCCGCGAGCAGACCGAGCTGCCTTCTCCCTCCTCCTCGCTGATCCGGCTGTTGCCGACGAGCAACAACGGCCTCCAGGACCTCTGCTCCTCCTCCCTGTCCTCCTCTCTGTCTTTTTTCGCCTCCCTCTCTCGATTTCTCTCTCTCATGTACCTCTCTCTCTTAGGTACACATGAGCAGGGACGCGCGCCATGGATACTTCCTCGAGCTCCAGTTCGCCTCGCGGTCGCCGGGAACCGATGCCCCGCGACCGGATCCTTCAAGCTCCGCCTCCCTGTACCGAGTCCCTCGTCGGAGTGAGCTCGTCCCCGAGCCCTCATCGCCGGCCTCCCCTCCTGCTGTTTCTGTTCTTCAAAGACGAGAGCAGCAGCAGCTCGCCCGCCCTTCGCCCGCGTTGACCCCGTCCTCGATCAAGGCCCAGCGCTACCTCTGGGCATAGCCTTGTCGATCCAGCCTGCTCCTCCACCTCATGGTGGGCCGCACCAGTGGGAGGTCCTATGTGTCGATTTTGCGGCAAATTGCCGTCAGATCGCGCAGGGCGCCACCGAGTGGGCCGCCCATTCGTAGTAATCGCAATGAGCGAACAAATGCGGTAGATAAAAATAGAGCGTCCCCGTGGGGGATCGAACTCGCCACCTCTGGCTCCTGAATGCATCTCGCTAGCCACTCGAGCTGAGAGCGTGTTAGTGATTGCTATACACCGCAGAATTCTAAAATCACAACGGAAAGGGCAGCTCAAAGACGTACTGTAGCGTCCGGGCTGTGTCCAAAACTTTCATGAACTTTATTGAATAGTGAATTCAAATGTTTGCTTTTCGAAGCTCCAAAACTTTCTTTTTAAAACGTGAATATTTTTTTAAAACACAAATAAAATTTCGAATTTCAAACATTTTTCGAAATGGATAAACAAAAATTAGAAACTACAAAAGTATTTTGAATTTGTGAACTTTTTTTTGAAAAAGCAAACATTTTTTAAATTCCGAACAACTTTGAAAGCCTGAACATTATTTGTAGCTCCTCGAACAATTTTTTAATTTGTGAACAAATTTTGAAAACGAGAACATTTTTTGAAATTGTGAACAAAATTTTGAAACCACAAACATTTTTTGAAATTCTAAAATATTTTTGGAATTTGTGAACAAATTTCAAAATGAGAACATTTTTTGAAATTCTGAATGATATTTGAAATTTGCAAAAAAGATCGACAAGAAAAATAAACTTGAAAAGGAAAAAGAGACAAATTAAAAAGAAAACAAAAAAATATATTTAAAAATACATTGTGAACAAATTTTTGAACAAATTTTAAAAAATACATTTCTGAAAAACACATTTTTTTTAGAAAACCATCAAGATTTCTTGAAACAGGAACATTTTTCCAAATTCAAAAACAAAGTTTGGAGATGCGAACATATTTTGAAACTCGTGAACAATATTTGAAAACATGAACAATTTTAAAATTTGTGAACAATTTATGAAACATTAGAAAATTTTTGAAACTCCGAAAATGATAAAAACATGAAAAGTTCCAAAACAAAATTTGGAGACGTAACACTTTCCAAATTTCTGAACAATTTTTTTAAAAATGAACATTTTTGGAAAAAAGAAAAAAAATAGAAAACATGAAGATTTCTTGAAACGCGAACATTTTTCCAAATTCGAAAACAAAATTTGGACATGCGAACATATTTTGAAACTGTTGAACAAAATTTGAAAACATGAACAATTTTTAAACTTGTGAACAATTTATGAAATTGAGATATTTGTTAAAATTTTGAAAAAAATAAAACATGAACATTTTTTCCTATTTGCGAACAAATTTTGAATATGGGAAAAACAATTAACAGCCCAACATTTTCTGGGAATTGGTGAAAATTTTGAAGAAAAGCATTAGCAACAATTTGGAAAATGAGAACATTTTTTGAAAATCCCGAACATTTTCTGAATTTATGAATAATTTTTAAAAGGACCATTTGTTGAAATTTCAAATGTATTTCAAAAGCAAGAACAATTTTCGAACATGATTTTTTTAAAAGATAAAATAACCTTGAAAAAGAAAAAAGAAACAGTAAACGAAAAAAAGAAAATAAAAAAAGAAAGAAGAAAAAGAAACAGAAATAGAAACCGAAAAATAAAAAGAAGAAACAGAAAAACCGATAAAAACCGGTTCAGGGAACCTTTTGGAAGGTTCCCAAAACCGGCTGAAGTAGGTGCACTGTCTACGCAAAAGTAGTCCGGCCCATCTCGTCGCTGCTCGGTCGCTCGCCTGTGCGAAGCGTCGGCATTTTGAGGCAGAGAGCGTCAAATAGGAAATTCCCACCCAGCCAGCCTCTCTGCTGCAAGCTGCTCCACGGGCCCTAGACCTCAAAGGCCCATGGGTGAGCTCCCCACAGCCCCTCCTCTCTGTTCAGCCCAGCAGTGCACCAGTTTCAGCCCAGTGCATGTTTTTTTTCCTGTCTGCGAATTCGCTAATTAACCAGGGAACTACTGTTTTGCAGAAAAGTCCCTCATGCTCATGCATTTAATAACTAAATAACCATGCATCATATGTAAAAACTTTATTCATGTAAAATGCTTAGAATTACATCTAGTTTCATAATATTCCACTTTCATCCATGCTAAAAATGTTTAACATGCTGTTTGTGTTTATTTTGCATAATGCCATGCTAAAATGATTTATTTCATAACTAAATAACCGTAGCTCCATTTTAAATAAACTTTATATGTAAATGGGGTGGAAAAATGCATAGATTAACTTGGTCCACTTTATTTTCCTGTTTAACAATTTGAAAATATGTTTTAGGGCAGAATAGTAGCTAATTCAAAATATGCACATGGGGATTTTCCGGAATTGTTGTTTGTTGTTCTGGCCTCATTTAAACTTGCCTAGATAGGTAGTTTTCATATGCTTCACCTCTTGCCATGTTTAACAACATTTAATATTGTTTGGTAGCTTATACGAGATTAAACTAAATATGTCAATGTGGTGTTTTGTCAATATGCAACTCGTTGCATATTGAGCTCTACTTAACTTGTAGTATTGTTTGGTGCACTTTGCCATGCCATGCCTCATTAAACCGGACATGCATCATACTTGTTTGTGCATCATGCCATATTTATGCTTGCGCATTTACCATGTTTTTTTTCTTTCCGATGTTGCTTCTTAGTTCCGGTAATGTTGCGATTGTGAGGATTCCTTCGACTACTCCCGTTCGTCTTCTTCATGGACTCGTTCTTCTTCCTAGCGGGATTTCAGGCAAGATGATCGCTATCCTGGATCTCACTACTATCATTGCTATGCTAGTTGCTTCGTTCTATCGCTATGCTATGCTACCTATCTTTTGCTCTTCAAGCCTCCCAAATTGCCATGTCAGCCTCTAACCTTTTTCACCTTTCCTAGCAAACCGTTGTTTGGCTATGTTAACGCTTTGTTCAAATTTCTTATAGCGTTGTTAGTTGCTGGTGAAGTTGAAGATTGCTCCATGGTGGACAGGATTATGTTGGGATATCACAATATCTCTTATTTAATTAATGCATCTATATACTTGGTAAAGGGTGGAAGACTCGACCTTATGCCTGGTGTTTTGTTCCACTCTTGCCGCCCTAGTTTCCGTCATACCCGTGTTATATTCCTGGATTTTGCGTTCCTTACGCGGTTGGGTGATTTATGGGGCCCCCTTGACAGTTTGCTTTGAATAAAACTCCTCCAGCAAGGCCCAACCTTGGTTTTACCATTTGCCTCACCTAGCCCTTTTTCCCTTGGGTTTTTGGAGCCCGAGGGTCATCTTTATTTACCCTCCCAGGCCAGTGCTCTTCGTGAGTGTTGGTCCAACCTGTCAGCCACTGGTGGCCACTAGGGGCAACTCTGGGATGGCCTACCGGAAGTTTGGACAATCCGGTGTGCCCTGAGAACGAGATATGTGTAGCTCCTATCAGGATTTGTCGGCACATTCGGGCGGCTTTGCTGGTCTTGTTTTACCATTGTCGAAATGTCTTGTAAACCGAGATTCCGAGACTGATCGGGTCTTCCTGGGAGAAGGAATATCCTTCGTTGATCGCGAGAGCTTATCATGGGCTAAGTTGGGACACCCCTGCAGGGTATTATCTTTCGAAAGCCTTGCCCGCGGTTATGTGGCAGATGGGAATTTGTTAATGTCTGGTTGTAGATAACTGGACACCAGATCCGGATTAAAACGCATCAACCGTGTGTGTAGCCGTGATGGTCTCTTTTCGGCGGAGTCGGGGAAGTGAAGACAGTTTTGGGTTATGTTTGACTAAGTAGGAGCTCAGGATCACTTCTTGATCACTTCTAGCTTCACGACCGTTCCGTTGTTTCTCTTCTCGCTCTTATTTGCGTAAGTTAGCCACCATACTTGCTTAGCTGCTGCTGCAACCTCACCACTTTACCCCTTCCGTCCCATTAAGCTTTGCTATTCTTGATACCCATGGTAATGGGATTGCTGAGTCCTCATGGCTCACAGATTACTACAATAACAGTTGCAGGTACAGGTTATGCGATGATCATGACACGAGAGTGATGCTTGCTTGTTTGGAGTTTTTCTTCTGCTTCTTCTTCGATCAGGGGATAGGTTCCAGGTCGGCAGCCTGGGCTAGCAGGGTGGATATTGTTTGAGTTTCTGTTTGTGTTTTCATCCGTAGTCGGATGATGCTCTTATGTAAGATGATGTGTATTCGTGTGGCATTGTCTGCCTCTTGTATGTATCCCCATCTATTATGTAATGTTGATGTAATGATATCCACCTTGCAAAAGCGTTTCAATATGCGGGTCTATCCTTGGTGGGACCTTCGAGTTCCATTTGGATAGGGTCGCATATTGGGCGTGACAAGGTTGATCTTGCCCTTGGTCTTGTTCATGAGGTTGAGGGCCTTCACTTTGTTCTTTGGAAGCGTGTGGGTCTTGGGGAGGTGATGGCTCCACTTGAGTGGAGCATTGTCCTTCTCCTTCGGCCACAAGGGGTTCCTCAATGGGTAGAATATGACCAATACCCATTCTTCTTATGGCTTGGGGAGGAATTTCATCACCTACGTCACAAGTACCACTTTGCTCCACTTGGGAGCCGTTATTTTCGTCAAACTCCACGTTACACGTCTCCTCAATGAGTCCGGTGGACTTGTTGAGGACACGGTAAGCATGAGAGTTTGTAGCATAACCAACAAATATGCCCTCATAAGCTCTAGCCTCAAATTTTGACAAATGAACACATTTCTTGAGAAGGAAACACTTACACCCGGACACCCGGAAGTACTTGAGATTGGGCTTGTTGCCGGTGAGTATTTCATAAGGAGTCTTGTTCAAGCCTTTGTTGAGATAGAGCCGATTGGATGCATGACATGCTGTGTTGATGGCTTCAGCCCAAAAGTTGTATGGAGACTTGAACTCCGCCATCATGGTCCTTGTTGCATCCATCAACGTTCGGTTCTTCCTCTCCGCGACACCATTTTGTTGAGGGGTATATGGTGCAGCATATTGATGCTTGATCCCCTCATCACTAAGAAACTCATCCAAGGTGTAGTTCTTGAACTCGATGCCGTTGTCACTTCTTATTGTCAAGATCTTTGCATCATGTTGACGTTGAGCTTCATTTGCAAAGTCAATGATGGTTATTGAGTCTCACTCTTCCTCTTGAAGAAGTATACCCAAGTGTATCTTGAATAATCATCCACAATCACCAAGCAATACTTTCTACCTCCAAGACTACCAAGGATGGAGGCCCAAAGAGATCCATGTGAAGGAGCTCCAAGGGTCTCTTTGAGTAGATGATGGTCGTGGGAGGGTGAGCCTTCTCATGAAGCTTTCCTTCAATACAAGCACTGTGAGCACGATCTTTGGCAAAACTAACATTTGTTAGTCCACGGACATGGTCCCCCTTGAGGAGACTTTGCAAAGATATCATATTGACATGGGCTAAACGGCGATGCCAAAGCCATCCCACATCAACTTTAGACATTAGGCATGTCGCTGTCTTAGTGGGTTACTCTGAAAAGTTAATCACATAAAGACCGTTCTCGACATGCCCAACAAAGGCTAATTTAAGAGTCTTGCTCCATGAGTGCAAGTTGATGAACGGAAAGAAGATTGAATGCAAGGGACTCAACAAGCATGACTTTCTCGATCGTTAGATCATGAGAAATGACAACCTTGCCAAGACACAATACCTTAGAAGACGAGGCATCACCCCACTCGACATTGGTGGGCATAGAAGGAATCTTGTGCACGTCCATCACCAAGTCCTTGCTCCCGGTCATATGATTTGTTGCTCCACTATCGAGCAACCATGATCCCCCACTGGAAGCAAACACCTACAAGAGATCAATGCTTGGTTTTAGGTACCCATTTAGTAATGGGTCCTTTGATGTTAGTAACAAGGGTCTTAGGAACCCAAATAGATCATTCAATGTACTCATAAGGAGAACTAACAAATTTAGCATAAACATGCCCATCACTAGCACGACACAGCACATATGAAGGGTTAAAGTTGCCGACTTTGTTGGGGGAGGAGGTGATTTTGCCCTTTTTGACATCAACACCCTTCACATTGTTCTTCGTCTCCTTAGGAGAACAGTCTCCCTCTTTCACAAAGGTTTGCTTGAGAGGAGGAGGTCGTTTGGTCTTGTCGTTCTTCTTCTTGTTCTTGGACTTGGGTGCGAACCCAGTTCCTTCCTTGGCAACAACTTCCTTTTGATTGCTCAAAAGGTCGTTGAGGTTCTTCTCACCTTGAATGCATGTCACGAGGCCTTTCTCAAGTTGATCCTTCAACTTGGCATTCTCCTCCACAAGATGCACATGCTCACAACACGGGTTAGTGGCATATGCATTATCAATTATTACCATATGAGGAAAGGTGGCCTTTTCCTTGGTTAGCTTTACTTGGAGTTGAGCATGAGACTCCTTGAGGTTAGCATGAGCACCCTTCAAGACCTTGTGGGCCTTGTCAAGTACATCAAACTCCTCCTTGAGTCTAGCATGATCAACCCCAAGTTTAGCCTTCTCGGAAGTTAGCACACGAGACACAACAAGTGCATGATCAAGATCTTTCTTTAACTTAGCATGGTCATCGTTGTGTGACTCCTCAAGAGCCAAACGATGCCCACACTCTTCCTCAAGAGCATTAGAGAGATCCGATATCTCATCGGCATAGTCGAGACTATGACCTTCCATCTTAGAGATGGTTTCTTCGTGAGCCTCGATCATGTCATTGGCTTCACCAAGTTGTTCCAAGAGAGCAGCAAAGTGCTTCTTGAATTTGCCCTTGAGCTTACTCATAAAGGACTCAAATTCATTCACATCCTCATTAGACCCCTCATGTTCATCAATGCAACCCGCCGAAGAGGGATTAGTAATGATGGTGGTTTTGATGTTGGGGGTACCTTGTTAGAGGCTTTGGCCACGAGGCACTTGGCGGTGATGTTCTCATTGGGTGAATCAAAGAGAGACATCCGAGGAGTTGTGGCAATGGCAACGGATGCCATGGCCACCGCTTCACTATCTTCATCATCATCGTCATCCTCACGGTATTCTTCTTGAACCACCAACCCTCGAGTAGGAGTCTTTTTGGTGAAGTTGTTCTTGTTGGGGAAGGACTTGGCTTTGTCTTTTCGGATGAGCTTGCCACCATTGTCTTCCCGCTTCTCATAAGGACAATCCGCAACAAAATGGCTCACATTGCCACAGTTGTAACAAGTTCTTACTTGTTGCTTGCCCTTGAAGCCACTTGAGTTGGTATTGTTGAAATTGGGTCTTGAATTCTTCTTGCTCAAAAATTGTCTTGAAGCAAGAGCCATGTGCTCATGATAATCATATTTCGTATCTTCGGGATTGCTCTCCTCATCCTCCTCTTCTTCCTCTTCTTCCACAACAACCTTGGCCTTCAAGGCAAGGTTGGGCTTCCTTGCCCTTTGAGAGCAGAGCACCGTGTTGTCCACGGTCTAGTCCAAGATGCTCATTGCAACGAACTCATCCAACACTTCACTTGAGGTCATGGAGTGGAAGTCCGGTCTTTGACGAATGAAGGAGGACATGGCCTTGTTATAGGGCATCATGGCCTTGAGGAACTTGCGCTTGATCCAATTGTCATCTGTGTCCTTGCTCCCATGATCTCGGAGTGAGACCGCGAGTTTGGTCACTCTTCGAAAGAGCTCATGAGGTTCTTCATCTTCTTTCATTGCAAACTCATCGGCTTAATCTTGCACCACTTCATAGTTGGAGCGTTGAATGCTTGCACTTCCCCGATAGAGAGACACAACGTATTGCCATGCGTCTTTGGCCATGGCATGGGGTCGAAGATGAGGGAGATCTTCGGGGAGGATAGCATCTTGGATGATGAAGAGAGCATTCTCATTGAATTGATTATCCACTGCTTCTCTAGGGGTGAAGTTGCTTCGGTCATGCGGATAGAAACCTTCCTCAATGATTCTCCAAATATTAGTATTCACATGATTTAAATGACGCTTGAAGCGATACACCCAAGAATCAAAATCCTCATTTTTCACAATCTTAGGAGGAGGACCGGCATGATTTAAATGAGTAGAGGGAATCGGTCCTCCGTAAGTTGGAGGTTCCACATGGGCAAAGATGCCGGTGCCATTTCTACCACTAGTAGAAGGACCCTTCTCACTATTAGCTTCCCCCTTGTCGGAGTTAGCATCTGTCACCTTGTTAGTGGGATCACCCACTTTCAACAGCGAGGTAGGTAGTTTAAGTCCTTCTAAGAATTTATTAAACATGCTTTCAACCGTGGTTGTCATGGAGGACTTCAATGTGTCCAAGGCCACATTGAATTCCTCACGGGACACCGTGGTTCCCCAATCACCCGTAGACGAGATCGGATTAACACCGGAGTGCTCCTCCTCACCACCGTCTACGATGTCAACCGTACTCTTCGGACGAGAAAGTCCTTAATAAAGAGACGAGGTTCTGATACCAATTGAAAGGATCGATATAGTTGACTAGAGGGGAGGTGAATAGACAACTAACAATTTTTTAACTTTTCTTTACCAAATTAAACCTTGCATCAAAGTAGGTTGTCTAGATATGCAACTAGGTGAACAACCTATATGATGCAACAACAACAAGCACACAAGCAAGCAAGGGATACAACACAAGTAAGCTTGCAAAAGTAAAGGCGCGAGATAACCAAGAGTGGAGCCGGTGGAGACGAGCATGTGTTACCGAAGTTCCTTCCTTTTGAGGGGAAGTACGTCTCCATTAGAGTGGTGTGGAGGCACAATGCTCCCCAAGAAGCCACTAGGGCCACCGTATTCTCCTCACGCCCTCACACAATGCGAGATGCCGTGATTCCACTATTGGTGCCCTTGAAGGCGGCGACCAAAAGGTTCGGGTAGTCTCCACAACTTAATTGGAGGCTCCCAACGACACCACGAAGCTTCACCACAATGGACTATGGCTCCGAGGTGACCTCAACTGTCTAGGGTGCTCAAACACCCATGAGTAACAAGATCCGCTAGGGATTAGTGGGGGGAATCAAATTTCTCTTGGTGGAAGTGTAGATCGGGGCCTTCTCAACCAATCCCGAGCATATCAACAAGTTTGATTGGCTAGGGAGAGAGATCGGGTGAAAATGGAGCTTGGAGCAAAAATGGAGCTTAGGGATAGAAGAGGTGGTCAACTAAGGAAGAAGACACCCCTTATATAGTAGAGAGAAGGATCCAACCGTTATCCACTTACTCAGCCCGCGACCTGCGGTACTACCGCTCCAGACAAGCGGTACTACCACAGGGGCTTACGGTACTACCGTGAAGAACCGCGGTACTACCACTGCAGCGGCAGGGGCTGGTCCAGGACAGAGCCGCCAAGGCTGAGAGCGGTACTGCCGCAGACGCGGTACTACCGCTCCCCCTTGCGGTACTACCGCAAGGCCAGGATGGACAAGGCTGGGAAGAGCACAGATGAATAAAATTACATCCGTGTCTACTTCCGCTGAAAATCGAACGGTGCAAAAACCCGACATGGTACTACCGCGCCTGACTTCCGGTACTACCGCGCAGGGAGCGGATGTAAAAAATTACATCCGCCCCTACTTTCGCTCGTGCTACCGAGCCGGATCAGGACTCACGGTACAACCGCGCACCTGGGGCAGTACTACCACGTAGGGCATGAATGTAAAAAAATCACATCTGCCCCTACAGCCGCAAGAGAGGCTGAGCCTGGCCAGAGGCCACGGTACTACCGCTCCATAGGAGCGGTACTACCGTGGACGTCTACGGTACTACCGCGAGGACTTGCGATACTACCGCGGGGTCCTGCGGTACTACCGCTCCTAGAAGCAGTACTACTGCAGGCCTCAACTAGCAGCACTAAAGGAATCCTTCTTTTTGCACAGAAGAGGAGATAACGAAGGATGCTCCAAAGCGCAAAGGGAAAGGCGGGGCAAAGTAAGAAGCGTGTACGTGATGATTCCACCCAAACCTTTCCATAGCGGACCCCCTCTTAATAGAACGGCTATCCTACGACTCAAATCCACCAAAAGAGACGTAGAACACCACCGTCTTCAATAGTCTTCGAGGGGTAACAAACCGTCTTCTGCCTAAGGACGAAGCAACTGAAATACTCAAGGCACACGATTAGTCCACAAAAGCATTGTCATCAATCACCAAAACACCTTAGGGATAAACATGCCCTTACACATAGGCTATGCTTCTCGTGACAACAAATTTGTGCTTCTCCTGGAAGCATAAAATATCTTTTTCAAGAAGCACAAATGCACTTCGGAAAAAAATTCAATAATTTTCTCCAAAACCTAGGAAAAACCTGGCAAAAACCAAAAAGGCAAAAGACATCTAAATCCCAAAATGCGTGCGGAAACTAACAATCCAGAGGGAGCACCCAACACGTGACATGTGGTAGTTGCTGGAGGCACCACTTGACACATTCCCAAACCATAAAAGTGATCCTTGTGAGGGATCCCGAGAAGGTAATCGTTGATAACTTGCCCTCTACTTTAATCGCTACTAGAGGCTAACACGCGCTTCGCCGCGCCGTTCTTCACTCGTGAAATTAGCTTTTTTAATCTATAGATTATTGTGGTTGGTTGTTTTGTTTTGATTTTATCTGGTTTGGCTTTGTGTTTTAATTTTTTTGGTAGTGTTTTAAGGATTTTGAGCATTTTAGTATGGCCATGCTAGCGAAGCAGGCTTGGTGATTACTGCAATCCCCAGATTCTTTGAGTGCACGACTATTGAAAAGCATATACTATCCCAGCTATTCAATTCTAGAAGCAATGATTTTGGGGGTGATGGGGAACTAAACATGAAAATCAAAAAAATTCCTACAAACACCCAAGATCTAATCTAGGAGATGCATAGCAACGAGAGGGGAGTGTGTCTACATACCCTTGTAGACCAAAAGCAGAAGCGTATATAACGCGGTTGTTGTAGTCATACTCTTTGCGATGCGATCATGATCCAATCCGATCTAGCACCAAACGGACGACACCTCCGCATTTAGCACACGTGCGGCTTGATGGCGTCTCCTCCTCCTTGATCCAGCAAGATAAGGGGGAGAAGTAGATGGGATCTCAATCAACACGACGGGATGGTGGTGATGCAATGCCGGCAGGGCTTCACCAAACGCTGCCGGAACCAATCTGAGGAGAAAATGGAGTTATGGGAGAGGTAGGTCTATTGTCGGGGCGTGGGAATTGGTGTGTTCAGCCCCTCCCTCTCCCCCACTATATATAGGAGGCAAGGGGAGGGCTGGGGCGCAGCCCTAGCCCCTCCTCCAAGGAGCGGACGTGGGCATAGAGAGGTTTCCTCCCTCCCCAAGGAACCTAGGACTCTTCCCTCTCTCCATGTTCTAGGCGCATGGGGCTATTGGGCTAGTCCCCGTGGCCCATGTAGGCCAGGGCGCACCCCCTACAGCCCATGTGGGCCCCAGGGGTAGATGGACCCCCGGACCCCTTTCGACACTCTTGGTACAATATCGATAATGCCCGAAACTTTTTTGGTGACCAAAATAGGACTTCATATATATAAATCTTTACCATCAGACCATTCCGGAGCTCCTCGTGACATCTGGGATCAAATCCGGGACTCCGAACAACATTCGGTTACCAATGCACATTTCCCAATACTACTCTATCGTCATCAAACGTTAAGCGTGCGGACCCTACGGGTTCAAGAATCATATAGACATGACCAAGAGACCCCTCCGGTCAATAACCAATAGCGGTACCTGGATGCCCACATTGGTTCCTACATATTGTACGAAGATATTTTATCGGTTGAACCACGATGTCGAGGATTCGGTTAATCTCGTATGCAATTCCCTTTGTCGAACGATAAGTTACTTGTCCGAGATTCGATCGCCGGTATCTCCATACCTAGTTCAATCTTGTTACCGGCAAGTCTCTTTACATGTTCCGTAATACAAGATCCCATGACTAACTCATTATCCACATTGCTTGCAAGCTCTTTACAATGTTGTATTATCGAGAGGGCCCAGAGATATCTCTCCGTCATGCAGAGTGACAAATCACAGTCTCGATCCATGCCAACCTAACAAACACCTTCGGAGATGACTGTAGAGCACCTTTATGATCACCCAGTTACGAAGTGACATTTGATAGCACTCAAGGCATTCCTCCAGTACCCGGAAGTTGCATGATATCATGGTCTTAGAAATAGATACTTGACATGAAGAAAGTTGTAGCAAAAACTAAAGTGAGACGATCATATGCTAAGATTACGATTCGGTCTTGTCCATCACATCATTCTACTAATGATGTGATCCCGTTATCAAATGACAACTCATGTATATGGTCAGAAAACCATAACCATCTTTGATCAACGAGCTAGTCTAGTAGTGACTTACTAGGGACATGATGCCTGCTTGAACTACGTCGGTATTTCCCCAAAGAGAAAGGGATGATGCAATACAACGACGGTAGGTATTTCCCTCAATGATGAGACCAAGGTTATCGAACCAGTAGGATAACCAAGCAACACAACGTAAACAACCCTTGCACACAAATAACAAATACTCGCAACCCAACGTTTTAAAGGGCTTGTCAATCCCTTTCGGGTAACGGTGCCAGAAATTTGCGTGGAGACGTGATAAAGTTGTAATAGATAGGATAAATAGATCACAAATAAAATAAAGTGTAGCAAGGTATTTTTGTATTTTTGGTTTAATAGATCTCAAAATAAAAGCAAAGGAAAATAGATCGCGAAGGCAAATATATCAAAGAAGAGATCCGGGGGCCGTGGGTTTCACTAGTGGCTTCTCTGGAGAAAAATAGCAAATGATGGGAAAACAATTACTGTTGGGCAATTGACAGAACTTCAAATAATCATGAAGATATCCATGCAATGATCATTATATAGGCATCATGTCCAAGATTAGTAGACCGACTCCTCCCTGCATCTACTACTATTACTCCACACATCGACCGCTATCCAGCATGCATCTAGTGTATTAACTTCATGGAAAAACAGAGTAATGCTATAAGAACCATACCATGATGTAGACAAGATATATTTATGTAGAACTAGACCCCATCTTGTTATCCTTAATAGCAACGATGCATACATGTCATTTCCCCTTCTTTCACTAGGATCAAGCACCGTAAGATCGAACCCATCACAAAGCACCTCTTCCCATTGCAAGATAAATAGATCAAGTTGGCCAAACAAAACCCAAATATTGAAGAAGAAATACGAGGTTATAATCAATCATGCATATAAGAGATCAAAGAATACTCAAATAACTTTCATGGATAAAAACATAGATCTGATCATAAACTCAAAGTTCATCGGATCCCAACAAACACACCGCAAAAGACTTACATCATATGGATATCCAAGAGACCATTGTATTGAGAATCAAGAGAGAGAGAGAGAGAGAGAGAGAGAGAGAGAGAGAGAGAGGAAGCCATCTAGCTACTAACTACATACCCGTAGGTCTACAAAGAACTACTCATGCATCATCGGAGAGGCACCAATGGACATGATGAACCCCTCTGAGATGGTGTCTAGATCGGATCTGGTGTTTTTGGAACTTGCAGCGGCTGGAATTGATTTTCGTCGACTCCCCTAGGGTTTCTAGAATATTGGGGTATTTGTAGAGAAAAGAGGCGGTGCGGGAGGCCACCGAAGTGGGCACAAGCCACCTGGGTGCGCCTGGGGGCCCAGGCACGCCCTGGTGTCTTTTTCCCCCCTCGGGATCTGTTGGGGATATTACCACTAGGCGTGAACCGGCCTATCTGGGCCGGGTTAACTTCAGTAGAAGTATAAGCAGATGAAGGCCCAAGGCCTGTAGTCGGTTTAGAAACTGTAGCCGTAAACCGGCATGATATGTAAACTTGTATTGTAAGTTAGGAATAGAGAGATACCAACCGGGATACGAGTATGAACCGGTTGGGACTCTATGGACCGACGGGCGTCACCCGTGTATATAAGGGGACGACCCGGCGATGGTTCAAGGACAGACAACCACAACTCGAGCCTAGGCGAAGCTTGTTTGCTCCCTAGCCCTCGAGACCACATCAATTCCATCACAACTAGACGTAGGCTTTTACCTTCATCGAAGGGGCCGAACTAGTATAAACCCTCGTGTCTTTGTGTCCGCTTTAACCCCTTCAAGTAAACCCGTAGCGATGGCTCCACGACTAAGTCCTTTCACTAGGACATCTGCCGTGACAAATCCACGACAGTTGGCGCCCACCATGGGGCTATCGCACGATGGTTTGACGATCTTGGAGGGCAAGATCAAGGGACTCGAAGGCTACATTGTGGGCCGGATGACCAAGAGTTGTCGTGGCAGGATCTACATCAACGACGCAGGATGGGGTCCCGAGGCCGATTCGATCGAGTACGGGTACCGGGTCCCCTTTGGTGGCATACACGTTTTCATCGGCAAGATCGGTGAGCTCGGCCCGAGCCGGACATCTGCACCGACCTCGCCGAGACGGCTCAGCGTCGAGATCTACCCAGCTAAACC
Source organism: Aegilops speltoides (assembly GCA_021437245.1). Lineage (NCBI taxonomy): Eukaryota > Viridiplantae > Streptophyta > Magnoliopsida > Poales > Poaceae > Aegilops > Aegilops speltoides. The sequence continues at coordinate 496,780,202 of CM038145.1, forward strand.
GCCGTGAAGCGTGTCTTCGTTGGAGTCATCCACGGAGGAGAGCGTGAGGACGAAGTCGAACACGGTAGCGAGACCGTCGTCTATTCCGTGACGAGTCCTCGACCGGAGAGACCGAATCGCTATACCGGTTGCAAGACGACCAGGTTAGGGCTGTTTCGATGGCGGCAGATTCCGGACCCCTGTGCCAGTCAACCGGGTTGGAATATTCATGGCTGGCACACAGGCGGCGAATCACTCTTCGACCGTCGCAGCGATGCTCTCCGGATCAGCAGCGGCAGCGGCAAAGAAGGGCAGGAGGCCTTGTCGCCCGCCGTTCAAGTTCTATCGATCTGTTTGATGCACTAGCCGCGCTTATGGCAGAGGCCAATCCGGCGGATCAGGAGGCCCATGATGCAGAGATCGCAAAGGTGAGAGAGCAGATCGTGCAAGCTAAAGCGGATCTGGCAGCAGAAAAAGACAGGATGGCCGCAGAGCGGGCCGCTTTGGACGCCCAGGCCTATAAACTCATGCTTGACCAGAATGCATCACAGGAGGTCTTGAAGCGGAAGCACAGATCACGCCTGCCGTTAGGGTTTGACCCCCGAAATCTCTTTCACACTCCAGGAGCTGGACCCAGTAATCCGCCGCAGTACCTGGAGGCAAACCGGATCGAGGCACCAGGGCCAGGAGCGACGGTCCAACCCCGCCTGATGGAACCTCCTCAACAGAATATTGTGGTTCCTCCGCCGGTCCATACGCCCCCGGGTCATTATTCTAACCCTATGGACAACCTTGTTGCAGCTGCCGCGCGGTTAGAGGCTATCCTGGTCGAAGGGGACTCTCCGCAAGCGATAGAGACGCGCCGGGTTAAGGAGCTTCTCCGGACCGCGCTGATTCAGCAGGAAGCATATTCATACAGCCGTGATTGGATTCATTCCATGCCCCGTCCAAGCCGGAGCTATAGCAGGTCCATGGATGAACCGGCCATATCGAGCAATGCGCGAGGCCGTGAAGCGGCCCGTGGCAATAACCCGGCAGGTGGTGTTCGCGATGCTCAGGATGTGGTGGACCGGGCCCGGGCACGACGGGAGGCCGAGATAGCAGCACAGAATGATGCGGGTCAACTTATACCGGTTCGTCCTACCACCTCCACCGGACCAGGGGTCGCATCCGCTTTGGGAGTGCCTTGTCTAATTCCCGCTCTACGCAATGTGCGCCTGCCCAAAGATTTCAAGGGTCCGCGCAAAGTGCCGAATTACACCGCTAATTTATCTCCCGAAGCGTGGGTAGAGAGTTATGAGATGGCCATGGAGATTCTAGATGTGGATGAGACCGCATGTGCAAAATACTTTACCATGATGCTTGAAGGCACGGCTCGTACTTGGTTGAAGAGCCTGCCGCCCAATTCTATCACCTCATGGGCCCAGTTGCGGGCCCGGTTTATCCAGAATTTCAAGGATACATGTAAGCAGCCCAAGTCCATAGTAGACCTGGCGGCTTGTGTCCAGGAGGACGGAGAATCAACGACTCATTGGGTGCGCCGCGTTTTGGAAGTTTTGCACTCATCCGACAGGATCAATGCTGACTCTGCGATCTTAACCTTGGAAGGCAACTGCCGGTTTAAGCCTCTAAAATTGAAATTGGGATGCATGAAGCGGTTCTGTAATGACATGAGAACTCTCATGTCCGCTTTAGTGAAGTATGCTGATTCGGACAGTACCAAGGATCCCGAGACTGATGATGATGAAGCAGGGAAGGAAAAGAAGAATAGCAACTCCAAGGGGCAACAGTACAAACCGGCGGGTCATGGAAACGGAGGCAAGCGCAAGGCGGATGGCAGCATGGACTTTGTGGCTAACACTAATGCACAGGACAGGGGGCAGCGACACAGAGGTAAAGCGGCAAATCGTAATGGGGCTCCCAATCCTAACGCAGACCGTTTGAATTATTTGTTGAATCAGCCTTGCCCAAAGCACGGGACGAAGGAGGCGCCGGCTAACCACCTTTGGAAGGATTGTTATATTATGCAGGAGTTTAAAACTCTAATGCCTTCCGGTATGACCGCTGGGTCGTGGCGGTTCAGATCCGGCTTCCATGGGCGAAAGCACGATGGAGCTTCCGTTCAGTCTCAATCGTATGGTCACAACAACGAGAATAATCGAACGGCCAGCAGCGGCAGCAGATCGCATCGGGTTATCGAGCCAGCCAAAACAGTTGAACAATGGGCAATATCATGTTTTCACAACTAGCTTGGATAAACGCGACCGAAAGCTCCACAAGCGAGCGGTGAACTCTGTTGAACCGGCCTTACCACGTTACTTACGCTGGTCGGAGCAGCCTATCATATGGAGCAGGGAGGATCACCCACCCCGGGTTGATAATCCGGGCCAGCTAGCATTAGTGGTAGACCCTCAGGTGGGGGGTTATAAGTTCACCAAGGTACTCATGGATGGAGGGAGTAGTATCAACATACTATACTATGAGACATTCCGCCGCATGGGTCTAACAGACAAGGATCTCAGACCATCTAATACGGTGTTCCATGGTGTGGTTCCTGGCAAATCTGCATATCCTGTTGGTAAGATAGCCCTGGATGTGGCTTTTGGGGACGAACACGATTCCTGGTCTGAAAAACTAACCTTTGAGGTGGTGAAGATCCGGAGCCCGTATCACGCCTTGTTTGGGCAGCCGGCTTATGCCAAGTTCATGGCACGACCTTGTTATATCTACTTGCAGCTCAAGATGCCGGGTTACAAGGGGACAATAACGGTTCATGGGAGCCGTAAGGTCACTTTGGAATGTGAGAAAGGTGATGCAGCTTATGCAGAGTCGGTCTATGCCACGGAGGAGTTGAAGTACTATAAGGACAATGTTGATCCGGCGGATATGACCCCTTTGAAAAAGCCAACTACAGAGCATGATTTGGATCTGAAGTTCAAATCGGCAGCTGAGACCAAGCTTGTTGACTTCGTGCCCGGCAATTCGTCCAAGCAGTTCAAAGTCAGTGCCAACTTGGATCCCAAATAGGAAAGCACGCTCATCGAGTTCATCCGTGAGAATCGGGACATTTTTGCATGGAAACCGTCTGACATGCCAGGTGTACCGAGGGAACTCGCTGAGCACACTCTTAATGTAGATCCTAAATATAAACCGGTAAAACAATTCCTCCGCCGGTTTAACGAAGAAAGGCGCAAAGCCATTGGAGAGGAAGTGGCGAGGCTTTTAGCAGCTGGCTTTATCATTGAGGTGTTCCATCCAGAGTGGCATGCTAATCCGGTGCTGGTTCTTAAGAAAAACGGCACTTGGCGTATGTGTGTGGATTACACGGATCTCAACAGGGCTTGTCTAGCGGATCCTTTTGCCCTCCCCCGCATTGATCAGATCATTGATGCCACGGCGGGTTGTGAGTGTTTGAGTTTTTTGGATGCATATTCTGGATATCATCAAATCAAAATGGCGGTTAAGGACCAGGAGAAGACAATGTTTATTACTCCCTTTGGAGCCTTCTGCTATGTATCTATGCCCTTCGGGCTCAAGAGTGCCCAAGCCACCTATCAACGGTGTGTACAGAATTGCCTGCATAAACAGATCGGCCGCAATGTGCATGCCTATGTGGATGATATTGTAGTCAAGTCAAGGCAGAAGGAGACGCTGGTGGATGATTTGAAGGAAACCTTTGACAACTTGCGAGTTTATAAGATGATGCTTAATCTGGCCAAGTGTGTCTTTGGTGTTCCGGCAGGCAAGTTACTGGGTTTACTGGTGTCCAACAGAGGAATTGAGGCTAATCCGGAGAAGATTACGGCTATTACCTCCCTGGCTAAACCGAAGTGTATCAACAATGTTCGGCGTTTGGCGGGCCGGATCGCTGCATTGAGCCGGTTTATCAGCCGCCTCGGAGAGAAGGCTATCCCTTTGTACCAAATCTTTGAGGAAGATGACCATTTAAATGCGAGTCCGGCTGCGATGAGGCATTTGAGTACTTGAAGCGGCAATTAGCCAATCCGCCTGTTCTTGCGGCTCCGGTCAACAAGGAGCCACTATTATTATACGTAGCAGCCAATGCTCGGGCAGTTAGCGTGGCTGTTGTGGTGGAACGCAAGGAGGCAGACAAGGAATATCCGGTTCAGCGGCCGGTTTATTATATCAGCGAGGTGCTTATTGAATCCAAGCAAAGGTATCCGCATTGGCAGAAGCTGGTATATGGTGTTTTCATGGCCACCGGAAGTTGAAGCAAGATTTTCAAGGGCACCCCATCACGAAGGTCGGCCAACTCCTTGGGTGATATCATATAGAATCGGGGCGATCGGCGGATTGCCAAGTGGGCTATAGAGCTTGGGCCACACGGATTGAAATACGCATTACCTCGGGCGGTGAAGTCTCAAGCACTTGTTGATTTCATCAATGACCGGACGGAGTTACAAGCACGGAGGAGAAGCCGGATCACGATATTGGACTATTCATTTTGATGGATCCGAGCAATTGGAAGGCTCGGGGTTGAGTCGATTAACTTCCCCACGAGGTGATAAGTTTTGTTATGTTCTCTCGCTTAATGTTCCCTTGTACTAATAATGCAGCTGAGTACGAAGCCTTGCTCCATGGTCTCCGGATGGCTAAAGAGATGAATTTAAGCCGGGTTAAGTGCTTCGGTGACTCAGACCTTGTGGCTCAACAGGTGTCTGGCACTTGGGATTCTAAGGACCCGTTCATGGCTGCATATCGTCGGGAAGTGGATAATATTGCGGGTTGCTTCAAGGGTTATCAAGTGGATCATGTGGACCGTCGGAAGAATGAAGCGGCGGACGCTTTAAGCGGTTGGGCTCTCGGCGCAAACCGGTCCCGCCTAATGTCTTTACGGGCGTGTTGCACAACCCGTCACCAAGCTCCTGTGAAGCGGATTTGGCTATTCCCGATCCGGAGGCTCAATTGGTGGCAGCCCGCATGTCATTCGGATTGGACAGTTCCTTATCTTGCGTACATGAACGGGGGGAGTTACGGAGGATGAGACTCTAGCCAGCAGATAGTCCGCGATCCAAGTCTATGACGATTGTCAATGGTGAATTGCATCATTGCGATGTATCGAGGCGTTTCAACGTTGTGTTTCTCCTGAGGAAGGCTGTGAAATCTTAAGAGAAATCCATGAAGGGGATTGTGGACACCATGCCGGTTCAAAGTCTCTGTGGCAAAGGCGTTTAAATCACGGGTTCTCTTGGTTGACAAACATCTTGTCGATGCGGAGGACTTGGTTAAACGGTGTGATGGATGTCGAAATTTTCAAGGCGTGCTCATGTGCGGCTCAAGAATTGAGGATGATCCCAATAACTTGGCGTTTGCAACTTGGGGGCTAGATATGGTCGGACCTTTTAAAAGATCCAAGGATAAGAAAACCCACCTTTTGGTGGCGGTTGACAAATTTACCAAGTGGGTTGAAGCGAGCACATCGGCAAGTGTGATGCGCCACAGCAGTGCAGTTCATCAAAAGGTGATTTTCGGTTTGGCTTTCCACACAAAGATCATTCTTGACAATGGTACCAATTTATCCAAGGGCGCTATGAAGGAGTTCTGTGAACGTGAGCACATCCGACTTGACGTGTCGTCAGTGGCACACCCCCAGTCCAATGGACAGGCAGAACGAGCTAATCAAGAGATCTTGCGAGGCATCAAACCCCAGCTTATGGTCCCATTACAAAGAACACCAGGATGTTGGGTTGAGGAACTACCATCTGTGCTATGGAGTATCAATACTACGCCCAACCAATCCACAGGATACACGCCGTTTTTTATGGTTTATGGAGCGGAGGCAGTTCTCCCTAGTGATATCCGGCACGATTCACCTCGTGTGGCAGCTTATGTTGAAGCGGACAATGAGATAGCACGACAAGACGCTTTGGATCTATTGGATGAGGAGCGTGATATAGCGGCTGCCCGTTCGGCGATTTATCAGCAAGATCTTCGTCGCTATCATAGTCGCCGGGTTAGAACCAGAACTTTTCAAGAAGGAGATTTGGTGCTTCGACTCATCCAAGACCAGACAGATATGCACAAGTTATCCCCACCTTGGGAGGGACCTTTCGTAGTCAGCAAGAATCTGCACAACGGGTCGTACTATCTGATTGATATTCAAGAGCATAAAGACTCACGCACATTAGAGAAGGAGACCAACAGGCCGTGGAACATAGCTCATCTTCGGCCTTACTACACTTGAGCCATCGGCTCTATCTATGTACATATCATGACAGTGTATATATTATCTTTGATATAATAAAACCGGAGCCTCAGCTAAAGCGGGGTCTCTGTCCTTTCTTATCATGCGTGGTTACATGGAGTGGTTCTGTTTTTAAAGCGGCCTTCAGTTTACCCCTTGACATTTGCTTTTTTATATATCTCACTTGGGGCCTTGGTCATGTCCGAACCAACGTGACACCTTTTGATAGGCGTGTTGGGGAACGTAGTAATTTCAAAAAATTTCCTACGCACACGCAAGATCATGGTGATGTATAGCAACGAGAGGGGAGAGTGTTGTCTACATACCCTTGTAGACCCGGCGAAGCGATCACAACGTAGAGGAAGTAGTCGACGTTCTCCTCGCGATCCGACCGATCCGGCGCCGTTACTCCGACGCCCCGAGTTCTTGACACACGTACAGCTCGATGGCGTCCCTCGTACTCCGATCCAGCCGAGTGTCGAGGAGAGTTCCACAAGACGACGGCGTGGTGGCGATCTTGATGTTTCACGGCGCAGGCTTCGCCTAAGCTTCATGACAGTATGACCGAGGTGGAATATGGTGGAAGGGGCACCGCACGGCTAAGGAACGATCCGTAGATCAACTTGTGTGTTCTAGGTGCCCCCTGCCCCTGTATATAAAGGAGCCAAGGGGAGGGGGCGGCGGCCAAGGGAGGCGCTGCAGGAGTCCTACTCCTCTGGGTAGTAGATTCCCCCAATCCTAGTTGGACTAGGATTCCTGAGGGGAAAGAGAGAGAGGGGGGGCCCCTTCTCCTAGTCCTAGTAGGACTAGGGAAGGGGGAGGCGCGCCCACCAGGGCTGGCCCTTTCTCCTTTCCACTAGGGCCCATCGAGGCCCATTTACCTCCGGGGTTCCGTAACCTCCGGTACTCCAGAATTCCGTTTTACCGGAACCATTCCAACTCCAAACATAGGCTTCCAATATATCAATCTTTATGTCTCAACCATTCCGAGACTCCTCGTCATGTCCGTGATCACATCCGGACTCGAACTCCTTGGTACATCAAAATACATAAACTCATAATAACCATCATCGTAACCTTAAGCGTGCATGGACCCTACGGTTCGAGAACAATGTAGACATGACCTAGAACTATTCACGGTCAATAACCAACAGCGGGACCTGGATGCCCATATTGGCTCCTACATATTCTACGAAGATCTTTATCGGTCGATCCGCATAACAACATACGTTGTTCCTTTGTCATCGGTATGTTACTTGCCCGAGATTCGATCGTCGGTATCCAATACCTAGTTCAATCTCGTTACGCAAGTCTCTTTACTCGTTCCGTAATACATCATCTCACAACTAACTCATTAGTTGTAGTGCTTGCAAGGCTTCATGATGTGCATTACCGAGAGGGCCCAGAGATACCTCTCCGACAATCGGAGTGACAAAACCTAATCTCGAAATACGCCAACCCAACATCGCCTTTGGAGACACCGTAGTACTCCTTTATAATCACCCGATTCGTTGTGACGTTTGGTAGCACCAAAGTGTTCCTCCGTAAACGGAGTTGCATAATCTCATAGTTATAGGAACATGTATAAGTCATGGATAAAAGCAGAGCAACATACTAAACGATCGTGTGCTAAGCTAAGGGAATGGGTCATGTCAATCGATCATTCTACTAATGATGTGACCTCATTAATCAAATAACAACTCCTTGTTCATGGTTAGGAAACATAACCATCTTTGATTAACAAGCTAGTCTAGTAGAGGCATACTAGTGACATGTTTGTTTGTCTATGCATTCACACATGTATCATGTTTCCGGTTAATACAATTCTAGCATGAATGATAAACATTTATCATGAAATAAGGAAATAAATAATAACTTTATTATTGCCTCTAGGGCATATTTCCTTGATCTCCCACTTGCACTAGAGTCAATAATCTAGATTACATAGTAATGATTCTAACACCCATGGAGTCTTGGTGCTGATCATGTTTTGCTCGTGGAAGAGGCTTAGTCAACGGTGCGCAACATTCAGATCCGTATGTATCTTGCAAATCTCTATGTCTCCACCGACTAAGTCCGGATGGAATTGAAGCGTCTCTTGATGTGCTTGGTCCTCTTGTGAAATCTGGATTCCTTTGCTAAGGCAATTGCTCGATAGATTGTCACGAAGATTTTCATTGGACCCGATGCACTAGGTATGACACCTAGATCGGATATGAACTCCTTCATCCGCACTCCTTCATTAGCTGCTTCGAAGCTGCTATGTATTCCGCTTCACATGTAGATCCCGCCACGACGCTTTGTTTAGAACTGCACCAACCGACAGCTCCTCCGTTTAGTGTAAATCGATCCGGTCTGCGATTTAGAATCGTCCGGATCGGTGTCAAAGCTTGCATCAACGTAACTGCTCACGATGAGCTCTTTGTCACCTCCATATCGAGAAACATATCCTTAGTCCTTTTCGTATTTCAGATGTTCTTGACCGCTGTCGATGATCCACTCTGGATTACTTTGGTACCTCCTGCTAGGCTTATAGCAAGGCACACATCAGGTCTGGTACACAAGATTGCATACATGATAGAGCCTATGGCTGAAGCATAGGAACATCTTTCATTTTCTCTCTATCTTCTGCGGTGGTCGGGCATTGAGTCGACTCAACTTCACACCTTGCAACACAGGCAAGAACCCTTTCTTTGCTTGATCCATTTTGAACTTCTTCAAAACTTTGTCAAGGTATGTGCTTTGTGAAAGTCCAATTAAGCGTCTTGATCTATCTCTATAGATCTTAATGCCCAATATGTAAGCAGCTTCACCGAGGTCTTTCATTGAAAACTCTTATTCAAGTATCCCTTTATGCTATCCAGAATTCTATATCATTTCCGATCAGCAATATGTCATCCACATATAATATCGTAAATGCTCTGAGCTCCCACTCACTTTCTTGTAAATACAGGCTTCTCCAAAAGTCTCAGACAAACCCAAATGCTTTGATCACACTATCAAAGCGTTTATTCCAACTCGAGATGCTTGCACCAGTCCATAGATGGATCGCTGGAGCTTGCATACTTTGTTAGCTCCCTTGGATCGATAAAACCTTCGGTTGCATCATATACAACTCTTCTTCTAGAAATCCATTCAGAATGCAATCTTTACATCCATTTGCCAAATTTCATAATCATAAAATCGGCAATTGCTAACATGATTCGGACGGACTTAAGCATCGCTACGGGTGAGAAGGTCTCATCGTAGTCAATCCCTTGAACTTGTCGAAAACCTTTTGCGACAAGTCGAGCTTTATAGACGATAACATTACCGTCGCGTCGGTCTTCTTCTTGAAGATCCACTTGTTTTCTATTGCTTGCCTACCCTCGGGCAAGTCAACCAAAGTCCACACTTTGTTTTCATACATGGATCCCATCTCGATTTCATGGCCTCAAGCCATTTTATGGAATCTGGGCTCACCATCGCTTCTTCATAGTTCGTAGGTTCATCATGATCTAGTAGCATGACTTCCGAACAGGATTACCGTACCACTCAGTGCGGATCTTACTCTGGTTGATCTCGAGGTTCTGCGAAAACTTGATCTGAAGTTTCATGATCAACATCATCAACTTCCTCACTACTTGGTGTAGGTGTCTCGAAACCGGTTTCTGCGATTAACTACTTTCAAGTAAGGGAGAAGGTACTATTACCTCATCAAGTTCCACTTTCCTCCCACTCACTTCTTTCGAGAGAAACTCCTTCTCTAGAAAGGATCCATTCTTAGCAACAAATGTCTTGCCTTCGGATCTGTGATAGAAGGTGTACCCAACTGTTTCCTTTGGGTATCCTATGAAGACACATTTCTCCGATTTGGGTTCGAGCTTATCGGGTTGAAGCTTTTTCACATAAGCATCGCATCCCCAAACTTTAAGAAACGACAACTTTGGTTTCTTGCTAAACCACAGTTCATAAGGTGTCGTCTCAACGGATTTCGACGGTGTTCTATTCAGTGTGAATGCGGCCGTCTCTAGAGCATAACCCCAAAACGATAGCGGTAAATCAGTAAGAGACATCATAGATCGCACCATATCTAGTAAAGTACGATTCTGACGTTCGGACACACCATTACGCTGTGGTGTTCCGGTGGCGTGAGTTGCTAAACTATTCCGCATTGTTTCAAATGTAGACCAAACTCGTAACTCAAATATTCACCTCCACGATCGGATCGTAGAAACTTAATTTTCTTGTTACGATGATTTTCAACTTCACTCTGAAATTCTTTGAACTTTTCAAACGTTTCAGACTTATGTTTCATTAAGTAGATATACCCATATCTGCTTAAGTCATCTGTGAAGGTGAGAAAATAACGATATCCGCCACGAGCCTCAACATTCATCGGACCACATACATCTCAGTATGTATGATCTCCAACAAATCTGTTGCTCTCTCCATAGTACCGAGAACGGTGTTCTAGTCATCTTGCCCATGAGGCACGGTTCGCAAGTGCCAAGTGATTCATAATCAAGTGACTCCAAAAGTCCATCAAGATGGAGTTTCTTCATGCGCTTTACTCGATATGACCTAAACGGCGATTACCACAAATAAGTTGCACTTTCATTATCAACTCTGCATCTTTTGGTTTCAACATTATGAATATGTGTATCACTACTATCGAGATTCATAAGAAATAGACCACTCCTCAAGGGTGCATGACCATAAAAGATATTACTCATATAAATAGAACAACCATTATTCTCTGATTTAAATGAATAACCGTCTCGCATCAAACAAGATCCAGATATAATGTTCATGCTCAACGCAGCACCAAATAACAATTATTTAGGTCTAAAACTAATCCGAAGGTAGATGTAGAGGTAGCGTGCCGACCGCGATCACATCGACTTTGGAACCATTTCCCACGCGCGCCGTCACCTCGTCCTTTGCGAGTTAAGCAATCAGTAGTCCTGTTTGAGTTGCAAATATTAGCAATGAAACCAGATCAAATACCAGTGCTACTACGAGCTCTAGTAAGGTACACATCAATAACATGTATATCACATATACCTTTGTTCACCTTGCCATCCTTCTTATCCGCCAAATACTTGGGGCAGTTCCGCTTCCAAGGACCGATCGCTTGCGGTAGAAGCACTCGATTTCAGGTTTAGGACCAGACTTGGGTTTCTTCTCCCGAGCAACAACTTGCTTGCTGTTCTTCTTGAGATTCCCTTCTTCTTCCCTTTGCCTTTCTTCTTGAAACTAGTGGTCTTATTGACCATCAACACTTGATGCTCCTTCTTGATTTCTACCTCCGCAGCCTTTAGCATTGCGAAGAGCTCGGTATAGTCTTTACTAACCCTTGCATATTATAGTTCATCACGAAGCCTTTGTAGCTTGGTGGCGTGATTGAGAATTACATCAATGACACAATCATCCGGAAGATTAACTCCCAATTGTGTCAAGTGATTGTAGTACCCGGACATTACGAGTATATGCTCACTAATGAACTGTTCTCCTCCATCTTGCAGCTATAGAACTTATTGGAGACTTCATATCTCTCAATCCGGGCATTACATTTGAATATTAACTTCAACTCTGGAACATCTCATATGCTCCATGACGTTCAAAACGTCGTTGAAGTCCCGGTTCTAAGCCGTAAAGCATGGCACATCGAACTATAGAGTAGTCATCGCTTTGCTCGCCAGACGTTCATAACATCTGGTGTTGCTCCAAAGACGAGTGTCACCTAGCGGTGCATCCAGGGCGTAGCTCTTACATGCAGCAATGAGGATGATCCTCAAATTCGGACCCGATCCGTGTAATTGCTACCATCATCTTTCAACTTTGCTTTCTCAAGGAACGCATTAAAATTCAACGGAACAACAAAGACGAGCCATCTATCTACAATCAAACATAAACAAGCAAGATACTATCGGTACTAAGTTCATGATAAATTTAAGTTCAATTAATCATATTACTAAAGAACTCCCACTTAGAAAGACATCCTCTAGTCATCTAAGTGATCACGTGATCCAAATCAACTAAACCATAACCGATCATCACGTGAAATGGAGTAGTTTTCAATGGTGAACATCTTATGTTGATCATATCTACTATATGATTCACGCTCGACCTTTCGGTCTCCGTGTTCCGAGGCCATATCTGCATATGCTAGGCTCGTCAAGTATAACCCGAGTATTCTGCGTGTGCAAAACTGGCTTGCACCCGTTGTAGATGGACGAGAGCTTATCACACCCGATCATCACGTGGTGTCCAGGCACGACGAACTTTGGCAGCGGTGCATACTCGGGAGAACACTTCTTGATAATTTAGTGAGGATCATCTTATAATGCTACCGTCAATCAAAGCAAGATAAGATGCATAAAAGGATAAACATCACATGCAAATCAATATAAGTGATATGATATGGTCATCATCATCTTGTGCTTCATGATCTCCATCTTGCAGCACCACCATGATCACCATTGTTACCGCGCGACACCTTGATCTCCATCGTAGCATCGTTGTCGTCTCGCCAAACTTATGCTTCTCGACTATCGCTACCGCTTAGTGATAAAGTAAAGCATTACGAGCGATTGCATTTCATACAATAAAGCGACAACCATATGGCTCCTGCCGATTGCCGATAACCGGTTACAAAACATGATCATCTCATACAATAAAATATAGCATCACGTCTTGACCATATCACATCACAACATGCCCTGCAAAAACAAGTTAGGCGTCCTCTACTTTGTTGTTGCAAATTTTACGTGGCTGCTACGGGCTTAAGCAAGATCCAGTCTCACCTCGCATCAAAACCACAACGATACTTCGTCAAATAGACTCGTTTAACCTTCTCAAGGACCGGGCGTAGCCACACTCAGTTCAACTAAAGTGAGAGAGACAGCACCCACCAGTCACCTTTAAGCAACGAGTGCTCGCAGGCGGTGAAACCAGTCTCGCGTAAGCGTCTGGCGTAATGTCGGTCTGGGCCGCTTCATCTCACAATACCGCTGAACCAAAGTATGACATGCTGGTAGGTAGTATGACTTGTATCGCCCACAACTCACTTGTGTTCTACTCGTGCAAAACATCAAACCATATAAAAAACCTAGGCTCGGATGCCACTGTTGGGGAACGTAGTAATTTCAAAAATTTTCCTACGCACACGCAAGATCATGGTGATGTATAGCAACGAGAGGGGAGAGTGTTGTCTACATACCCTTGTAGACCCGAAGCGGAAGCGATCACAACGTAGAGGAAGTAGTCGTACGTTCTCCTCGCGATCCGACCGATCCCGGCGCCGTTACTCCGACGCCCCCGAGTTCTTGACACACGTACAGCTCGATGACGTCCCTCGTACTCCGATCCAGCCGAGTGTCGAAGGAGAGTTCCGTCGACCGACGGCGTGGTGACGATCTTGATGTTTCACCGGCGCAGGGCTTCGCCTAAGCTTCGCGACGGTATGACCGAGGTGGAATATGGTGGAAGGGGGCACCGCACACGGCTAAGGAACGATCCGTAGATCAACTTGTGTGTTCCAAGGTGCCCCCTTGCCCCCGTATATAAAGGAGCCAAGGGGGGAGGGGGCCGGCGGCCAAGGGAGGCGCATGCAGGGAGTCCTACTCCTCCGGGAGTAGGATTCCCCCAATCCTAGTTGGACTAGGATTCCTGGGGGAAAGAGAGAGAGAGGGGCGGCCCCTTCTCCTAGTCCTAGTAGGACTAGGGAAGGGGGAGGCGCCATACCACTAGGGCTGGCCCTTTCTCCTTTCCACTAGGGCCCATCGAGGCCCATTTACCTCCGGGGGTTCCGGTAACCTCCGGTACTCCAAATTCCGTTTTACCGGAACCATTCGAACTCCAAACATAGGCTTCCAATATATCAATCTTTATGTCTCAACCATTCCGAGACTCCTCGTCATGTCCGTGATCACATCCGGACTCGAACTCCTTCGTACATCAAAATACATAAACTCATAATAACCGCCATCGTAACCTTAAGCGTGCGGACCCTACGGTTCGAGAACAATGTAGACATGACCTAGAACTATTCACGGTCAATAACCAACAGCGGGACCTGGATGCCCATATTGGCTCCTACATATTCTACGAAGATCTTTATCGGTCGGACCGCATAACAACATCGTTGTTCCCTTTGTCATCGGTATGTTACTTGCCCGAGATTCGATCGTCGGTATCCAATACCTAGTTCAATCTCGTTACGCAAGTCTCTTTACTCGTTCGTAATACATCATCTCACAACTAACTCATTAGTTGTAGTGCTTGCAAGGCTTGATGATGTGCATTACCGAGAGGCCCAGAGATACCTCTCCGACAATCGGAGTGACAAAACCTAATCTCGAAATCGCCAACCCAACATCGCCTTTGGAGACACTGTAGTACTCCTTTATAATCACCCGATTCGTTGTGACGTTTGGTAGCACCAAAGTGTTCCTCCGTAAACGGAGTTGCATAATCTCATAGTTATAGGAACATGTATAAGTCATGGATAAAAGCGGTAGCAACATACTAAGCGATCGTGTGCTAAGCTAAGGGAATGGGTCATGTCAATCGATCATTCTACTAATGATGTGACCTCATTAATCAAATAACAACTCCTTGTTCATGGTTAGGAAACATAACCATCTTTGATTAACAAGCTAGTCTAGTAGAGGCATACTAGTGACATGTTTGTTTGTCTATGCATTCACACATGTATCATGTTTCCGGTTAATACAATTCTAGCATGAATGATAAACATTTATCATGAAATAAGGAAATAAATAATAACTTTATTATTGCCTCTAGGGCATATTTCCTTCAAGGCGACACCACCAGATCACTTGGGGACATGGTCAAGTCTGAACCAGTCACGCCTCTTGATCGGCCTAAGGCCACAAAATCACTTGGGGGCTTGGTCGAACCCGAACCATTGCCACGCCTCTTGATTGGCATAAATGCCACGGTTTCATTTGGGGACCTGGCTGACTTGAATCATTGTCACCCCTATTGGGGGCTTGGTCCTGTCCGACCAAGGTAACACCATCTGATCAACTCAGTATAGCATATTTTTGCAAACGGTCTTTATCATTGCCTTTGCTTCCATGTTATTTTCATGGCCTGTTTTTCTTTGTTTTTGTTGTATTTCCTTTATGTCAACAACACCTTTTCCGGTTCAGCCGATGGATTTGATTCCCCTTTAATCCAGAGAAGTATGCCCGGTTTACCCTTCCTGTTAACATCATGGAGTAACAGGGGGGCTTATAATGACCTAGCACGGTTTATACGGAAGCTATTTTCTCCCCCCCTTTGTTTGACGGTAATGGTTTATACTGTTGGGGAACGTAGTAATTTCAAAAAATTTCCTACGCACACGCAAGATCATGGTGATGTATAGCAAGGAGAGGGAGAGTGTTGTCTCGTACGACTCGTGAGACCGAAGCGGAAGCGATCACAACGTAGAGGAAGTAGTCGACGTTCTCCTCGCGATCCGACCGATCCCAGCCGTTACTCCGGCGCCCGAGTTCTTGACACACGTACAGCTCGATGGCGTCCCTCGTACTCTGATCCAGCCGAGTGTCGAGGAGAGTTCCACAAGACGACGGCGTGGTGACGATCTTGATGTTTCACCGGCGCGGGCTTCGCCTAAGCTTCATGACGGTATGACCGAGGTGGAATATGGTGGAGGGGCACCGCACACGGCTAAGGAACGATCCGTAGATCAATACTTGTGTGTTCTAGGGTGCCCCCTGCCCCGTATATAAAGGAGGGAGGGGGGGGCCGGCCGCCTAGAGGAGGCGCGGCTGAGGAGTCCTACTCCCACCGGGAGTAGGACTCCCCCCCTTTCCTAGTTGGAATAGGATTGGGGGGAGGAGGAAGAGGAAAGGGGGAGCCGCCCCCCTCCTTGTCCTATTCGGACTGGGGGGGGCGCGCGGCCACCCCTGGCCGGCCCCTCCTCTTCTCCCTCGAGGCCCACCGAGGCCCATTTACCCCCCGGGGGGTTCCGGTAACCTCCCGGTACTCCGGTAAATTCCTGTTTTCGCCCGGAACCATTCCGAACTCCAAATATAGGCTTCCAATATATCAATCTTTATGTCTCGACCATTTCGAGACTCCTCGTCATGTCCGTGATCACATCCGGGACTCCGAACTTCTTCGGTACATCAAAATACATAAACTCATAATAACCGCCATCGAACCTTAAGCGTGCGGACCCTACGGTTCGAGAATAATGTAGACATGACCTAGAACTATTATCGGTCAATAACCAATAGCGGGACCTGGATGCCCATATTGGTTCCTACATATTCTACGAAGATCTTTGTCGGTCGAACCGCATAACAACATCGTTGTTCCTTTGTCATCGGTATGTTACTTGCCCGAGATTCGATCGTCGGTATCAATACCTAGTTCAATCTTGTTACGGCAAGTCTCTTTACTCGTTCCGTAATACATCATCTCGCAACTAACTCATTAGTTGTAGTGCTTGCAAGGCTTCATGATGTGCATTACCGAGAGGGCCAGAGATACCTCTCCGACAATCGGAGTGACAAAACCTAATCTCGAAATCGCCAACCCAACATCTGCCTTTGGAGACACCTGTAGTACTCCTTTATAATCACCCGATTCGTTGTGACGTTTGGTAGCACCAAAGTGTTCCTCCGTAAACGGAGTTGCATAATCTCATAGTTATAGGAACATGTATATGTCATGGATAAAAGCGGTAGCAACATACTAAGCGATCGTGTGCTAAGCTAATGGAATGGGTCATGTCAATCGATCATTCTACTAATGATGTGACCTTGTTAATCAAATAACAACTCTTTGTTCATGGTTAGGAAACATAACCATCTTTGATTAACAAGCTAGTCTAGTAGAGGCATACTAGTGACATCTTTGTTTGTCTATGCATTCACACATGTATTATGTTTCCGGTTAATACAATTCTAGCATGAATAATAAACATTCATCATGATATAAGGAAATAAATAATAACTTTATTATTGCCTCTAGGGCATATTTCTTTCAGTCTCCCACTTGCACTAGAGTCAATAATCTAGATCACATCACAATGTGATTAACATCGATAGTTCATATCATCATGCGATTAACACCCATAGTTCACATCGCTATGTGACCAACACCGAAAAGGTTTTACTAGATTCAGTAATCTAGTTCACATCGCTATGTGATTAACACCCAAAGAGTACTAAGGTGTGATCATGTTTTGCTTGTGAGAGAGTCTTAGTCAACGGGTCTTTCACATTCAGATCCGTTATGTATTTTGCAATTTTTCTATGTCTACAATGCTCTTGCGAACCTACTCTAGCTAATTGCTCCCACTTTCAATATGTATCTAGATCGAGACTTAGAGTCATCGGATCGGTGTCAAAACTTGCATCGACATAACCTTTTCTTACGAACCTTTTGTCACTTCCATAATCGAGAAACATATCCTTTATTCCACTAAGGATAATTTTGACCGCTGTCGATGATCTACTCCTAGATCACTATTGTACTCCTTGCGAAACTCGGTGCAGGGGTATACAATAGATCTGGTACACAACATGGCATACTTTATAGAAACTATGGCCAAGGCATAGTGAATGACTTTCATTCTCTTTCTATCTTCTGCTTTGTGGTCGGGTTTTGAGTCTTTACTCAATTTCACACCTTGTAACACAGGCAAGAACTCTTTCTTTGATCTGTTTCATTTTGAACTACTTCAAAATTTTGTCAAGGTATGTACTCATTGAAAAAACTTATCAAGCATCTTGATCTATCTCTATAGATCTTGATGCTCAATATGTAAGTAGCTTTACCGAGGTCTTTCTTTGAAAAACTCCTTTCAAACACTTCTTTATGCTTTGCGAATAATTCTACATTATTTCCGATCTACAATATGTCATTCACATATACTTATCGAAATGCTGTAGTGCTCCCACTCACTTTTTAGTAAATACAGGCTTCACCGTAAGTCTCAGATAAAACTATATGCTTTGATCAACTCATCAAAGCGTATATTCCAACTCGAGATGCTTGCACCAGTCCATAGATGGATCGCTGGAGCTTGCACACTTTGTTAGCTCCTTTGGATCGATAAAACCTTCTGGTTGCATCATATACAACTCTTCCTCCTAAAACTCATTCAGAATGCAGTTTTACATCCATTTGCCAAATTTCATAAATTGTGGCAATTGCTAACATGATTCGGACAGACTTAAGCATCGCTACGCTTGAGAAAATCTCATTGTAGTCAACACCTTGAACTTGTCAAAACCTTTTTGCGACAAGTCGAGCTTTGTAGATAGTAACACTACTATTAGCGTCCGTCTTCCTCTTGAAGATCCATTTATTTTCTATGGCTTGCCGATCATCGAGCAACGCCACCAAAGTCCACACTTTGTTCTCATACATGGATCTCATCTCAGATTTCATGGCCTCAAGCCATTTCGCGAATCTGGGCTCATCATCGCTTCCTCATAGTTCGTGAGGTTCATCATGGTCTAGTTACATGACTTCCGAACAGGATTACCGTACCACTCAGTGCGGATCTCACTCTGGTTTACCTACGAGATTCGGTAGTAACTTGATCTGAAGTTACATGATCATCATCATTAGCTTCCTCACTAATTGGTGTAGTAGTCACGAGAACAGATTTCGTGATGAACTACTTTCAATAAGGGAGAAGGTACAATTACCTCATCAAGTTCTACTTTCCTCCTACTCACTTCTTTCGAGAGAAACTCCTTCTCTAGAAAGGATCCATTTATTAGCAACGAATGTTTTGCCTTCGGATCTGTGATAGAAGGTGTACCCAACAATTTCCTTTGGGTATTCTATGAAGACGCACTTCTCCGATTTGGGTTTGAGCTTATCAGATGAAACTTTTTCACATAAGCATCGCAGCCCCAAACTTTAAGAAACGACAACTTTGGTTTCTTGCTAAACCACAGTTCATATAGTGTCGCCTCAACGGATTTAGATGGTGCCCTATTTAACGTGAATGCAGTTGTCTCTAATGCATGATCCCAAAACGATATTGGTAAATCGGTAAGAAACATCATAGATTGTACTATATCCAATAAAGTACGGTTATGACGTTCGGACACACCATTATGATGTGGTGTTCGGTGGCATAAATTTGTGAAACTATTCCACATTGTTTTAATTGAAGACCAAACTCAGTAACTCAAATATTCATCTCCACGATCGGATCACGAAACTTTATTTTCTTGTTACGATGATTTTCCACTTCACTCTGAAATTCTTTGAACATTTCAACTATTTCAGACTTATGTTTCATCAAGTAGATATACCCATATCTGCTCAAACCATCTTGTGAAGGTCAGAAAATAACGATACTTGCCACGAGCATCAACACTCATTGGATCGCATACATCGGTATGTATTATTTCCAATAAGTCAGTTGCTCGCTCCACTGTTCCGGAGAACGGAGTCTTAGTCATCTTGCCCATGAGGCATGGTTCGCAAGCATCAAGTGATTCATAATCAAGTGATTGCAAAATCCCATCAAGATGGAGTTTCTTCATGCGCTTTACACCAATATGACCTAAACGGCGAAGTGCCACAAATAAGTTGCACTATCATTATTAACTTTGCATCTTTTGGTTTCAATATTATGAATATGTGTATCACTACGATCGAGATCCAATGAACCATTTTCATTGGGCGTGTAACCATATAAGGTTTTATTCATGTAAACAGAACAACAGTTTATTCTCTTACTTAAATGAATAACCGTTTTGCAATAAACACGATCAAATCATATTCATGCTCAACGCAAACACCAAATAACATTTATTTAGGTTCAACACTAATCCCGAAAGTATATGGAGTGTGCGATGATGATCATATCAATCTTGAGAACTATTTTCAACACACATCATTACTTCACCCTTAACTAGTTTCATTTATTCGCAACTCCGTTTGAGTTACTACTCTTAGCAACCGAACCAGTACCAAATACCGAGGGGTTGCTATAAACACTAGTAAAGCACACATCAAACACACAGTATATCAAATATACCTTTTTTTACTTTGCCATCCTTCTTATCCACCAAATATTTAGGGCAGTTCCGCTTCGGGACCATTTCCTTTGCAGTGTAAGCACTTTCGGTTTCAGGCTTTGGTTCAGCTTTGGGCTTCTTCGTGGGAGTGACAACTTGCTTGTCAATCTACTTGAAGTTCCCTTTCTTTCCTTTGCCCTTTTCTTGAAACTAGTGATCTTGTCAACCATCAACACTTGATGCTCTTTTCTTGATTTCTCCTTCGTCGATTTCAACATCACGAAGAGCTCGGGAATCATTTTCGTCATCCCTTGCATACTATAGTTCATCACGAAGTTCTACTAACTTGGTGATGGTGACTAGAGAATTCATCAATCACTATCTTATCCGGAAGATTAACTCCCACTTGATTCAAGCGATTGAAGTACCTGCACAATCTGAGCACATGCTCACTAGTTGAGCGATTCTCCTCCATCTTTTAGCTATAGAACTTGTTGGAGACTTCATATCTCTCAACTCGGTATTTGCTTGAAATATTAACTTCAATTCTGGAACATCTCATATGGTCCATGATGTTCAAAACATCTTTGAAGTCCCGATTCTAAGCCATAAAGCATGGTGCACAAAACTATCAAGTAGTCATCATCTTGAGCTAGCCAAACATTCATAACGTGCGCATCTGCTCTGCAATAGGTCTGCTCACCTAGCGGTGCATTAAGGACATAATTCTTACAGGCAACAATGAGGATAAACCTCGGATCACGGATCAAATCCGCATCATTGCTACTAACATTTTTCAACACAATTTTCTCTAGGAACATATCAAAATAAACATATGAAAGCAACAACGCAAGCTATTGATCTTACAACATAATTTGCAAAATACTACCAGGACTAAGTTCATGATAAATTTAAGTTCAATTAATCATATTACTTAAGAACTCCCACTTAGAAAGACATCTCTCTAGTCATCTAAGTGATCACGTGATCCAAATCAACTAAACCATAACCGATCATCACGTGAAATGGAGTAGTTTTCAATGGTGAACATCTTATGTTGATCATATCTACTATATGATTCACGCTCGACCTTTCGGTCTCCGTGTTCCGAGGCCATATCTGCATATGCTAGGCTCGTCAAGTATAACCCGAGTATTCTGCGTGTGCAAAACTGGCTTGCACCCGTTGTAGATGGACGAGAGCTTATCACACCCGATCATCACGTGGTGTCCAGGCACGACGAACTTTGGCAGCGGTGCATACTCGGGAGAACACTTCTTGATAATTTAGTGAGAGATCATCTTATAATGCTACCGTCAATCAAAGCAAGATAAGATGCATAAAAGATAAACATCACATGCAAATCAATATAAGTGATATGATATGGTCATCATCATCTTGTGCTTCGTGATCTTCATCTCCGTAGCATCATCATGATCACCATCGTCACCGGCGCGACACCTTGATCTCCATCGTAGCATCGTTGTCGTCTCGCCAATCTTATGCTTCTACGACTATCGCTACCGCTTAGTGATAAAGTAAAGCATTACAGGGCGATTGCATTGCATACAATAAAGCGACAACCATATGGCTCCTGCCAGTTGCCGATAACTTTGGTTACAAAACATGATCATCTCATACAATAAAATATAGCATCACGTCTTGACCATATCACATCACAACATGCCCTGCAAAAACAAGTTAGACGTCCTCTACTTTGTTGTTGCAAATTTTACGTGGCTGCTACGGGCTTAAGCAAGAACCAGTCTCACCTACGCATCAAAACCACAACGATACTTCGTCAAATAGACTCGTTTAACCTTCTCAAGGACCGGGCGTAGCCACACTCAGTTCAACTAAAGTGAGAGAGACAGACACCCGCCAATCACCTTTAAGCAACGAGTGCTCGTGGCGGTGAAACCAGTCTCGCGTAAGCGTCTGGCGTAATGTCGGTCGGGCCGCTTCATCTCACAATACCGCTGAACCAAAGTATGACATGCTGGTAGGTAGTATGACTTGTATCGCCCACAACTCACTTGTGTTCTACTCGTGCAAAACATCAAACCATAGAAAAACCTAGGCTCGGATGCCATTGTTGGGGAACGTAGTAATTTCAAAAATTTCCTACGCACACGCAAGATCATGGTGATGTATAGCAAGGAGAGGGAGAGTGTTGTCTATGTACCCTCGTGACCCGGCGGAAGCGATCACAACGTAGAGGAAGTAGTCGTCACGTTCTCCTCGCGATCCGACCGATCCAGCGCCGTTACTCGGCGCCCCGAGTTCTTGACACACGTACAGCTCGATGGCGTCCCTCGTACTCGATCCAGCCGAGTGTCGAGGAGAGTTCCACGACGACGGCGTGGTGACGATCTTGATGTTTCACGGTGCCGAGGCTTCGCCTAAGCTTGACGGTATGACCGAGGTGGAATATGGTGGAGGGGGGCACCGCACACGGCTAAGGAACGATCCGTAGATCAATACTTGTGTGTTCTAGGGTGCCCCCTGCCCCCGTATATAAAGGAGGGAGGGGGGAGGCCGGCCGGCCTAGAGGAGGCGCGCCGGGAGGAGTCCTACTCCCACCGGGAGTAGGACTCCCCCCCTTTCCTAGTTGGAATAGGATTGGGGGGAGGGGGAAGAGGAAAGGAGCCGCCCCCCTCCTTGTCCTATTCGGACTGGGGGGGAGGCGCGGCCACCCCTGGCCGGCCCCTCCTCTTCTCCCTCGAGGCCCACCGAGGCCCATTTACCCAGGGGTTCCGGTAACCTCCGGTACTCGGTAAATTCCTGTTTTCTTGGAACCATTCCGAACTCCAAATATAGGCTTCAATATATCAATCTTTATGTCTCGACCATTTCGAGACTCCTCGTCATGTCCGTGATCACATCCGGGACTCGAACTTCTTGGTACATCAAAATACATAAACTCATAATAAGCCATCGTAACCTTAAGCGTGCGGACCCTACGGTTCGAGAATAATGTAGACATGACCTAGAACTATTCTCGGTCAATAACCAATAGCGGGACCTGGATGCCCATATTGGTTCCTACATATTCTACGAAGATCTTTGTCGGTCAGACCGCATAACAACATACGTTGTTTCCTTTGTCATCGGTATGTTACTTGCCCGAGATTCGATCGTCGGTATCCAATACCTAGTTCAATCTTGTTACCGGCAAGTCTCTTTACTCGTTCCGTAATACATCATCTCGCAACTAACTCATTAGTTGTAGTGCTTGCAAGGCTTCAGTGATGTGCATTACCGAGAGGGCCCAGAGATACCTCTCCGACAATCGGAGTGACAAAACCTAATCTCGAAATCGCCAACCCAACATCGCCTTTGGAGACACCTGTAGTACTCCTTTATAATCACCCGATTACGTTGTGACGTTTGGTAGCACCAAAGTGTTCCTCCGTAAACGGAGTTGCATAATCTCATAGTTATAGGAACATGTATAAGTCATGGATAAAAGCAGTAGCAACATACTAAACGATCGTGTGCTAAGCTAATGGAATGGGTCATGTCAATCAGATCATTCTACTAATGATGTGACCTTGTTAATCAAATAACAACTCTTTGTTCATGGTTAGGAAACATAACCATCTTTGATTAACAAGCTAGTCTAGTAGAGGCATACTAGTGACATCTTTGTTTGTCTATGCATTCACACATGTATTATGTTTCCGGTTAATACAATTCTAGCATGAATAATAAACATTTATCATGATATAAGGAAATAAATAATAACTTTATTATTGCCTCTAGGGCATATTTCCTTCATATACAACCTCCGCTTCAAGCCTGTCTAAGCCAGCTTCATGCCCAGATATGGCAGGAAGTATAAATTGAGGTTTTTCCAACAAAAGCATCAGTACTTATGCACGAAGGCATATTTAAGGCAGAAGTATGGACTATCCTATTACAAGGCAACATGGTGCCCAAATAAGATCATTGTTATTTTGAAAGGATGCCAAAGACAGCTATCTAAACCGGCCTCCGGTTCAAGCTTGTTCATCATCCTCCGCCGCTTCAGCCTCCTCGTCTCAATCCATTGGCTGGAAATCAACAGTGGTCCAGTCGATTCCCATTAAAGCTTGGAAAACAGCCTCTTCATGGACCAGAGAAGACGGTTCAATATCAGGAGCGTAAGTATGCTTACGGATTGGAGGAATCAGATTCTCCGCTTCAAGAGTTGGGGCAGGCACTCGCTTGTTCTGATCGTTGTATTGCGCTTGATAATGCGTCAAGTCTGCCTCTTCAGCTAATTGACAAGCCAGAGGGTGCACTGCACGGTTTATTGCCCTCAAATCATCTTCGTTGAACTCGGAGCCGTCTTCCTTCAGGCTGGGATAGCCTTGAGCTGCCTTCACAGGGTCAAAATCTGGCACCCATGCCTTCGCCCGGATCAAGGCATTAATGGCTCCGGTTCGCGCTGCAGATTTTTTCAGCTCCTCAATCCGGGCAGGAAGCATTGACAACCTGTTAAGAGTGTCCTGGATTAAAGAGGGTGCCGGGTTGTTATGCGAGGCTGTGGTGATGATCCGCTGGGCTCCGGTATACAGTTGTTCCACTAAAATGTAGGCAGCCTTCAGCTTCTTCCGCACATCTGACCCTAAGTGCCCGATGCGTGTACCTGCACCAATACAGGAACGGTCTCAAACCGGATTTATACTAAAGCAGGTTCAAGTTCTCACAGAAGCTAAAAGGAGCTTACCAAAGATCGCAACGGTCATGGAGTGTATTTGCCGCTTTACGGCAGTAAGCTCTTCTACCACCGGTTTAAGGGCAGCTTCAGCATTTTCAGCTCTTTTGGTTAAAGCGGCCTTCTCAGTGGCCCAATCAGCCCGCCCTTTCTTGAAGCCTTCCTTCAGCTGCTCAGCGATGCTCAAGGCACTGGTTAATTCTTCCCGTGCCATGTCTGTTTCAGCCTGTTGTGTTTTTAAGGTTTCCTGCAAATCGGCAATCCGGTCCTCTTTGATTCTCACCTCGGCCTGCATACAGACAGCATTTAGCTTTAAACAAGCGGTTCCAGAATTTGAAGTACCAACCACACAACAAGTTATACGCTTGATACTTGGGGGCTAATGCACCTTCAATTTTCATTTACTACTAGATTGCAAAGTCCCAAGCTCAATACAGGTATTCAACTTGGCACTTGGGGGCTAATTGCTATTTGATCAGTTATGTTCTGATTGGAGTGCCGGTTTAACTATGCTAAGTTGAACCGGCCCTTGGGGGCTATATTGATGGATTTCAAAGTGTTGATGATTATATTCAAAGACCCGGTTTGACGAAGGTTACAAACCGGCCCTAGGGGGCTAGGAGGACTAATGCAGTGGCAGTAACTAAAAAAGGGAGAAGTGCAAGGAAGTTACCTCAAATTTATCCCTCATCATCTTTACCAGGCCAGCTTCACAGTCACGGCTAGTATTAAGCCGGTTCAGATAACCGGAATGAAGATCTTGGGCACTCAGAGCAGCATATGTTTCTAGTTCAACATCCCATTTTCCTTTGTTCAGAGTGGAAAAATCCTCTTTTACGGTATGCTTGGTTAAGGTGACAGGGTTCCCGGGTTCAAAGCGGCCTACACCGGTAATCACAACATCATCATCTTTGGACTCGCCGGTTTGTGTGGGTGCGGTCGCTTTGTCAGCAGGACTGTGGGATTTCTCAATCCGGTCGGTGTTGGCAGGCGGGTCAGCAGAGACTGAAGTGTTAATAGGCCTTTCTTCGGGAATAGCATCGTCTTGCAAAAGAGGATCATTGGGAATATCCTCAGGAGCAAACGCTTCAAGATCTGGCGCTTTGTCATGTTCTGGGGCTACATCTTCTTCAGCCGCTTTATCCAGGCGAGCCTTCTTGCTTGGTTTAGGTTTGGCCCTAAAAGAAAAACAAAGAGTCAAGGAAAAACATAAGCCATTACACAATATACTGGAAGCATATGTTCAGCTTAGCTTACCCAAGAACCGTTTTCAATTGTGGCAGCTGAGTGGCCGACGATTCACCAGAAGATGAATGAGAAGTAACCTGATAATCGGAGTCAGATGGATTAAGAGGTTGACGGAAGAAACCCGCTTTAGGATTTAAATCAATAAAAAGGTCGGAGACCTCGGAGCGGCGTTTTCGAACCGGACTGTTTGGTAAACCGGCGGAGGTAACTACAGCCATCTTTGTCTTGGGGTTGTCGGCGAGCTTCATGTTGCTGAGTCTTCATAAGAAATTTGGGATCCAAGTAAGCAAGAGGATGAGAAAATTTAATTTTCCGGTTTGCCTGGCGAAATTTTGGCAAAGGCAAGATTTCTGAATCGGAAGAGAGAATAGTTACCTCAGCGACTTCCGCATTGCTGGCTTCGGCATCGTCCTGACAAGCATCATCATCAATAAGGCGTGTAAAAAGTAAGCCAAGTGAATCAAGTTCTACCTCAAGGTCCGGGTTACCCACATCATCGTCAATAGCTGGATCAGATGAAGCGGTGGTTTTTCTCTTGTGAGCTGGCTTCTTGATAACCTTGGTCTTGGGCCGGGTTGACCGCCCTGCCTTCTCTGTTTTGTCTTGTGGAAGTTTCTTGCTCCAAAACGGATTATCACCCTGATTCAGTAGTAATCAAATGTCAGACAGATAAAGCAGTAACAGGTTCAACAATAGAGCAATTAAAATCTTACCGCTGGCGGTTTGTTGGTGGTGCAGTAAGGAAGCAGACCGGTTTGAGCACAGAGGTGCTCTGGTTCATTCAACATCTTCTTTACAGAATCTATGACTTCATCGTCGGAAAGTTGGATTTTAGTGTGTCGGAGTGGGTCATCGACGCTATCACTATACTTGCACATCAAACCGGAGCGCCGACTCAGAGGCAGTATGCTCCATGATATCCAACAGCGTGCAAGATCTATTCCCGTTAAACCGTTGGCCATAAAGGCTCGGAGCTTGGACAGTTGCGGAGCATATTTAATTCTCTCCTTGGCGCTTAGTCTTTGTGGAAAAGGGTGAGTGTTCTTGAGCCGTTCGGACGGAAGCCGTGCAAGGGATTTTCATTGTCAGGGGAGGTATCCTTGCAATAAAACCAAGTTGCATTCCACTCCTTGGGGTGAGTATGGAGTTTGACGTGGGGATAAGTGATCTCTTTCCTCTTCTGAATGGCCATACCGCCCAATTCAGTATTGGGGCCGTCAGTGAATTCAGTGCGACGGTTTAAATGGAAGCAATCTCTAAACAACTCGACTGAAGGCTCCTCGTGAAGGTATACCTCAGAGAGCACTTGAAAGTGACATAGATTGGTAACGGAATTGGGGCCAATATCCTGTGGATGGAGCTGAAAATTGGCTAACACATCCCGGTAAAATTTAGAACCAGGCGGTTTGAAGCCCCGGGCCAAGTGATCTGCAAAGACCACAACCTCTCCCTCTTGAGGTGTGGGAGGACATTCATTTCCAGGAACCCTCCAGTGGATCGTATCTTTGTTGTCTAAAGCGCCAATCAGGACTAGATCATCCAGCTAAGATTCTGTGACGCGAGAAGGAACCCAATTGCACTCATATACTTGTTTGGCCATGGTGAGATCTACAAGAAATAGGTGATCCGGTTCAAGAATATGTTGGATAAAGGAAGGTGTTGATCTGAACAACGCTAAACCGGAGGCAATACCTCTAAACCGGTCTTCTACGATGCGGCATCATATGGATTCTGGCGGTTCAACAAGGGGACTAATGGTATATACCGGTTTAGTAACTTTTTTCTATGGTAAGTTAAACCACCTGACCTAAACATCGGAAGCAATTGAAGTTGTGGACAACTAGGTATGCAGAAACAGGTTTCACAAAATCCTATTACAGCCGCGGATCTACAGCAAGCTCAGAAAAATAGAAAATATTCCGAAGAGTAAGGCAGAACGGAAGTGAACCATTGAGCGCGTATGTGCGTGAGATCTATGGACTTAGATGTGAAATCACAGGCGGATGCTTAAAGATTACTACTAAAGACAACAGGAGTTCACAGATTCATTCAAGAGTCAGAGTACGAGTATGAGCAAGCGAAGAACATAGCGCGAACATGAAACCCTAAGAACAGATCTAGATCAAGAAGAGAAGAAAGCTTACTGGAAACGGAGAAGACGTGGAAGGATACCGCAGTACTCTGGTGCGTTCAGATTGATGCAGCGGCCCAAGACGAGGTAGAGGTCGACGGCGGCGGCGGAGCTCCAAGGTCGGCAATGCGAGGAAGACGAAGAAGAAGAGACGAAGGGAAAGAAAAGGAAATGACCCTTCGGTCGTATTTATAAGGCAACAGAGTTAGGTCATGCCGGTTTACAACAGCCAGAGATGATGGCGACATGGCGGTTTACCAATTACTAGAAGATGTTGAAGACAAGATTTTTATGAAGGATTGACATGAACCAGTTCAAATCAATCTGGGGCCTAATGTTGGGGATATTACCACTGGGCGTGAACCGGCTTATCTGGGCCGGGTTAACTTCAGTAGAAGTATAAGCAGATGAAGGCCCAAGGCCTGTAGTCGGTTTAGAAACTGTAGCCGTAAACCGGCATGATATGTAAACTTGTATTGTAAGTTAGGAATAGAGAGATACCAACCGGGATACGAGTATGAACGGTTGGGACTCTATGGACCGACAGGCGTCACCGTGTATATAAGGGGCGACCGGCGGCGGTTCAAGACGATAACCACAACTCGAGCCTAAGCGAAGCTTGTTTGCTCCCTATCCATCGAGACCACATCAATTCCATCACAACTAGACGTAGGCTTTTACCTTCATCGAAGGGGCCGAACTAGTATAAACCCTCGTGTCTTTGTGTACGCTTTAACCCCTTCAAGTAAACCCGTAGTGATGGCTCCACGACTAAGTCCTTTCACTAGGACATCTGCCGTGACAAATCCATGACAGGATCACTCTCCGGTACTTCTTCGGCCCACTGGATGTCTTCTGGTCCAAAAAAATCCACAAAAAGTTTCGCTGCGTTTGGAGTCCGTTTGGTATTGATTTCCTGCGATGTAAAAAACAAGCAGAAAACAACAACTAGCACTGGGCACTATGTCAATAGGTTAGTACCAAAAAATGATAATGATTACAAAATTGTAAAACATCCAAGAATAATAATATAACAGCATGGAAAATCAAAAATCATAAATACGTTGGAGACGTATCAACATCCCCAAGCTTAATTCCTGCTCGCCCTCGAGTAGGTAAATTATAAAAACAGAATTTTTGATGTGGAATGCTGCCTAACATGTTGATCACATAATCTTTTCTTTGTAGCATGGACATTTGGACTTTTATATGGTTCAAAGCAATAGTCTAGTTTTGACATGAAGACTTTAATAGTCAAGCATATCAACAAGCAACCACGTCTTTCAAAATATCAACACTAAAGCAAGTTATCCCTAGCCCATTATGCTCAATCATTGATCCATTCATGACACACACTCGAATATTAGCTACACCCAATGCTCAAATACGATCATAGTGCCCCTTAGTTGGTGCTTTATAAGAGAAGATGGAGACCAAATTCAAAATAAAAATTCCATAAAGTAAAAGAAAGGCCCTTCGCAGAGGGAAGTAGGGATTTGTAGAGGTGCCAGAGCTCAAAGCAAAAATTGAGAGATAAAAACATTTTGGGAGGCATACTTTTCCCACCAACGAAAACGACTTAGAGTTCCCAATATTTCAATGCTAGATACATCATAGGTGGTTCCCAAATAGAAAATAAAGTTTATTCCTTTTTCCACCATACTTTCACTTTCCATGGCTAATCGTATCCACGGATGCCCTCCATATCAACACTTTCGAATTTATTATTTGACAACATAAAGTAAATTCATTTTTCATTTCGGGATAGGGCATCCCTAATACCTTTGCCGTACTCTTGTGCAATCACAAGTGAATAAACACTCGTCGTGAGAATAACACATCTAGCATGGAAAACATCGGCCACCCCTCACTGCCTCGCGAGTGGTACAAGCACACAAAAGAGAAATTTATTTTGAAAATTAGAGATGGCACATGAAAATTTGCTTGGAACGGCACTGGAATACCGCATCTAGGTAGGTATAGTGGACTCATATCGCAAAACTGGTTGAAAAGGTTTTGGATGCACAAGTAGTGATCATACTTAGTGCAAAATGAAGGCTAGCAAAAAGATTGAGAAGCGCGCAACCAAGAAACGAAGAATCTCGTACCCGAGCATTAAGCATAAGTAACACCGAATAATGCACCACAAGTAGGATATAAAATTCATTGCATAACTATTGACTTTTGTGCTTGCATAGGGAATCACAGACCTTAACACCAATATTCTTACTAAAGCATAATTACTCACCAACATGACTAACATATCACATCGTCATATCTCAAAACCATTACTAAGAACCAAGTTTATTTTGTCCAATGATCTTCATGAATTTTTTTATTATAACCTCCTTGGATATCTATCACTTTGGGACTAATTTCATATGTTGCTTTTAATAAGCTCGAACAAATTTAAGTGAAGAACATGAGCATAATATTTCTTTTTCTCAAAATAATCTAAGTGAAGCAAGAGAGAATTTCTTAAATTTTTTACTAACTCCCAAATAAATCTAAGTTAAGCATGAGAGAATTTATTCAAAAATAACTAAGCACACCATGATCAAAGAGATATAAGTGAAGCACTAGAGCAATTCGATGGCTCTAAAAGTTTAAGTGAAGCATAAGAGCAAGCATAGCATAATTTTTGGCTCTCTTAAAAAGGTGTGTACAGCAAGGATTCAAGACTTAAAACACAAAGCAAAACAAGCAAAGACTCATATCATACAAGTCGCTCCAAGCAAAACTCATAATATGTGACGAATAAAAATATAGTTCCAAGTAAAATATCGATGGTTGTTAGAAGAAAGGGGGGATGCCACTCGGGGGCATCCCCAAGCTTAGTTGCTTGCTACTTCTTGAATATTATATTGGGGTGCCTCGAGCATCCCCAAGCTTAGCCTTTTGCTAATCCTTATTCGTTCATCCATCGTAAGATGGCCCAAAACTTGAAAACTTCGATCACACAAAACTCAACAAAACCTTCGTGAGATCCGTTAGTATAAGAAAGCAAACCACTACTATAAGTACTGTTGCAAAACCCATTCATATTTTATTTTTGCATTATACCTACTGTATTCCAACTTTTCTATGGCAAAAACTCTTCAAACAAAACCATAGAATCATCAACAAGCACATAACACAAAGAAAACAGAATCTGTCAAAAACAGAACAGTCTGTAGCAAGCTGACTACTTCGAATACTTCTATAACTCCAAAAATTCTGAAAAATTAGGAAGACGTGAATAATTTGTTTATCATTATTCTTCCAAAAGAATAAACTCGAAAGCACTCTTATGATAAAAATGAAAAATAATTTCGTGATCGCAAAAGTTTCTGTTTTTGAGCAAAATCAAATCAACTCTCATCCAAATCATCTCAAAGGACTTGCTTGGCACAAACACATCTAATCAGAGGCATAATTGGGTATTTATTGAAAACAGCAAGAAAACCAAAAAGCTAAAAGATACAAGTTGGGTTGCCTCCCAACGAGCACTATCGTTTACGCCCCTAGCTAGGCATAACGCGTAGGATCTAAGTTTTGTCGTCTTTGTTCTCCAACTCTTTGATTAAACACTTAGAATTTTTCAAGGATTTTGCATATAAATTCTCAACAACAATACTTCTAGGCACGAGAGTGAAAAACTCATTTTTGCAAATAGGGTCTCTTATAACTTCAATAAAATTGGGATGGATACTAATCATCTTCAGATATCCTTTATCATTACTAGAAGCTGCACCCTTGTTTTTAGTAGCTTGAGTAGTTTTACCAATTTTTATGGGGGTTTTGGCGGAAGCAAAAGCCGTACTTAGATTAGTAAAAATTTCTTCCAATTTATCAATCCTAGATGGGCATTCTTCAATTCTTTCGTGACTTATGGTCCCCTTTTCTTGTAACAACTTAAAAACTTCTCCCGCTTTTGACCCAATTTTAGTAGCAAAATTTTGCATCTTTTTATCCTAGTTTTCAATATGTTCTTCGGTAAGCATTTTCTTTTCAATAGCATCTAGTCTTTCCATAACATGCTCAAGAGTCAAAATTGTTTCATTGATCATAAGCGGTGGCGAACCCACTAAAGTTCCCAAAGCATTAAAAGCATCAAGAGAGGGACACATCAAGAAATTTCCACCAGTAATCGTATCTAGGACGAATCTATACCAAGTGGTGATGCCCACATAAAAACAGCGAAGAAGAACAATGGTAGATTGCTTACGGATAGATCTATTATGAGCATTGCAAATCCAATACCAAGCATCTTTTAAATTCTCCCCTCCCCTTTCTTTGAAGTTAATAACCTCGTTCTCGGGGGTGTACACAATAGAGGAAGAACCATCCATAACGACAAAAAGGTGGTCAACAAGATTGCACTCAAAAACAGATCTGACGAGAAAACGACGAACGAAAAAGAGGGCGAATAAAAAGGAAATTTTTTTGTGAAGCGGGGGAGAGGAAACCGAGAGGCAAATGGCAAATAATGTAAATTGCGAGGAGATGAGATTTGTGATTAGGAACCTGGTTGATGTTGATGATCCTCCCCGGCAACGGCGCCAGAAATTCCTTTTGATGTCTGCTTGAACTACGTCGGTATTTCCCCAAAGAGGAAGGGATGATGCAGCACAATGATGGTAGGTATTTCCCTCAGTGATGAGAACAAGGTTAGCAAACCAGTAGGAGAACCAAGCAACACAACGTAAACAACCCCTGCACACAAATAATAAATACTTGCAACCCGACGTGTTAAAGGGGTTGTCAATCCCTTTCGCGTAACAGTGCCAGAAATTTGCGCGGAGACTTGATAAAGTTGTAATAGATAGGATAAATATATCAAAAATAAAATAAAGTGCAGCAAGATATTTTTGTATTTTTGGTTTACTAGATCTGAAAATAGACCACAAAGGCAAATATATTAAAGAAGAGACCCGGGGGCCATAGGTTTCACTAGTGGCTTCTCTCGAGAAAAATAGCAAACGGTGGGAAAACAATTACTGTTGGGAAATTGACAGAACTTCAAATAATCATGACGATATCCAGGAAATGATCATTATATAGGCATCATGAGCAAGATTAGTAGACCGACTCCTGCCTGCATCTACTACTATTACTCCACACATTGAGCGCTATCCAGCATGCATCTAGTGTATTAAGTTCATGGAAAAACGGAGTAATGCAATAAGAACGATGACATGACGTAGACAAGATCTATTTATGTAGAAATAGACCCCATCTTGTTATCCTTAATAGCAACGATGCATACGTGTCGTTTCCCCTTCTATCACTCGGATCAAGCACTGTAAGATCGAACCCATCACAAAGCACCTCTTTCCATTGCAAGATAAATAGATCTAGTTGGCCAAACAAAACCCAAATATCAGAGAAGAAATACGAGGCTATAATCAGTCATGCATATAAGAGATCGAAGAATACTCAAATAACTTTCATGGATAAAAACACAGATCTGATGATAAACTCAAAGTTCATAGGATCCCAACAAATACACCGCAAAAAGACTTACATCATATGGATATCAAAGAGACCATTGTATTGAGAATCAAGAGAGAGAGAGAGAGAGAGAGAGAGAGAGAGAGAGGAAGCCATCTAGCTACTAACTACAGACCCATAGGTCTACAAAGAACTACTCACGTATCATCGGAGAGGCACCAATGGACATGATGAACCCCTCTGAGATGGTGTCTAGATTGGATATGGTGTTTCTGGAACTTGCTGCGGCTGAAATTGATTTTCGTCGACACCCCTGGGGTTTCTAGAATATTGGGGTATTTATAGAGCAAGAGGCGGTGTGGGAGGCCACCGAGGTGGGCACAACCCAGCTGGCTCTCCTAGGGGCCCAGGCGCACCCTAGTGTCTTGTGCCCCCCTCGGGCTCCCTCTCCGGTACTTCTTTGGCCCACTGGATGTCTTCTGGTCAAAAAATCCACAAAAAGTTTCGCTGTGTTTGGACTCCGTTTGGTATTGACTTCCTGCGATGTAAAACACAAGTAGAAAACAGCAAATGGCATTGGGTACTATGTCAATAGGTTAGTACCAAAAAATGATTTAAAGTGACTATAAAATGATTGTAAAACATCCAAAAATGATAATATAACAGCATGGAACAATAATAAATTATAGATACGTTGGAGACGTATCAGGACACGGTGTAGTTTATGTATTCACACATGTATTCAAGTTTCCGGTCAAGACAATTCTAGCATGAATAATAAACATTTATCATGGACGGGAAATATGATAATAATTGTTTTATTATTGCCTCTAGGGCATATTTCCAATAGTCTCTCACTTGCACTAGAGTCAATAATCTAGTTCACATTGCTATGTGATTAACACCCAATGATTTTTGGGGTTTGATCATGTTTTGCTTGTGAGAGAGATTTTAGTCAACGCTTCTGCAACATTCAGATCCGTGAGTACTTTGCAAATCTACATGTCATACTATAGATACTGCTACAACGCTCCATTTGGAGCTACTCCAAATGACTACTCCACTATACGTATCCGGTTTGTGACTAGGAGTCATCCGGATTGGAGTCAAAGCTTCCATCAATGTAACCCTTTACGACAAACTCTTTATCACCTCCATAACTGAGAGACATTTCCTTAGTCCTCTTTAGGTACCTAAGGATAATGTTTTGACCGGATGTCCAGTGATTTACTCCTGGATCACTCTTGTACCCCCTTCCAAGACATATGGCAACGCACACACCAGGTATGGTACACATCATGGCATATATTATAGAGCCTATGGCTGAGGCATATGGGGCGACCTTCATCCTTTCTCTTTCTTCTGCGTTGGTCGAGCCTTGAATCTTACCCAGCTTCACACCTTTACAATATA
The DNA here is from genome assembly GCA_021437245.1 of Aegilops speltoides. Taxonomy (NCBI): domain Eukaryota; kingdom Viridiplantae; phylum Streptophyta; class Magnoliopsida; order Poales; family Poaceae; genus Aegilops; species Aegilops speltoides. The sequence continues at coordinate 496,815,325 of CM038145.1, forward strand.
GGAAATAACTCCTCTGACTGGTACATTTTGAACTCCTTCAAAATCTTGTCAAGGTATGAGCTCTATGAAAGTCTTACCAGGCATCTTCATCTATCTCTATAGATCTTGATGCCCAATATGTAAGCAGCTTTACCCAGGTCTTCCTTTGAAACAAATTCCTTTCAAAGAACTCTTTATGCTTTCCTGAAATTCTACATCATTTTCAATCAACAATATGTCATCCACATATACTTATCAGAAATACTATAGAGCTCCCACTCACTTTCTTGTAAATACAAGCTTCTCGGTAAGTTTATATAAAACTAAAAGCTTTGATCACCTCATCAAAGAGTATATTCCAACTCTGAGATGCTTCCACTAGTCCATAAACGAATCACTGGAGCTTGCATTCTTTGTTAGCAACCTTAGGATCGAAAAGACCTTCCGGGTGCATCATATACAAGTCTTCCTTAAGAAACCCGTTAAGGAATGTTGTTCTGTCGTCCATCTACCAGATTTCATAATCATAAAACACGGCAATTGCTAACATATTTCTAATAGACTTAAGCATCGCTACGGGTGAGAAAGTCTCATCATAGTCAACCCCTTAAACTTGTCGGAAACCCTTTGTGACAAGTCGTGCTTTATAGATGGTAACATTACCATTGGCGTCTGTCTTCTTCTTAAAGATCCATTTATTCTCAATGGCCTCCCAGTCATCCAGCGAGTCCACCAAAGTCCATACTTTGTTCTCATACGTGGATCCTATCTCGGATTTCATGGCCTCTAGCCATTTGTCAGAATCCGGGCTCATCATTGCTTCTTCATAGTTCGTAGGTTCGCCGCTGTCCAATAACATGACTTCCAGGACAGGATTGCCATACCACTCTGGTGCGGTAAGTGTCATGGTCAACCTACGAAGTTCGGTAGTAACTTGATCTAAAGTTTCATGATCATCATCGTTAACTTCCTCTCTGGTTGGTGTAGACATCAGAGAACTGCTTTTTGTGATGTGCTACTTTCCAATATGAGAGAAGGTATGATTACCTCATCAAGTTCCACTTTCCTTCCACTCACTTCTTTCAAGAGAAACTCCTTCTCTAGAAAGGATCCATTCTTGGCAACAAAGACCTTGCCTTCAGATTTGTGGTACAAGACACAACTGTCTCTTTACGATGTCCTACGAAGATGCACTTCTTTGCTTTGGGTTTGAGCTTTTCAGGCTGAAGCCTTTTGACGTAAGCATCACATCCCCAAACTTTAAGGAACAACAGTTTAGGTTTTTGGCCAAACCATAATTTATACGGTGTCGTCTCAATGGACTTAGACGGTGCCCTATTGAAAGTGCAACTAAACCCCGGGTGGTTTTGGTAATTCATAACAACATATATCTCATTGGACTAATATCCCTTCAAGATAAATATTTCAGGATGTTCAATGATTGACATGGCATGGACTAGAGATGTGGACCCCTCAAAATGCTAAGGACAAGGATTGGCAAAATCTCAAGACTCTACATTTTTGTTAAGTGATCCAAGATCACACTGGGTCCATAGGAAAGCCAATACTACTAAAAGGGGATGAGGTGTTTCTTAATGATCTATTTGTTCAAGTGCTTAGAGATATTGCTCCAAGACCCTCATTCACTTTCTCTATCCAAGTATTTCCAAAACCTAAACTATAACTCGGCCACACCGATATTTCCTACTCGGAGCCACCGAGTTCATCTGGACTTAGTCACTACCAAAACCCTAACAATTCAGTTCCACCGATATGGATCTCGGTCCCACCGAGATGGCCTTGTCAGCTATCTGTGACTTGTTGCAATCACTTCAGTCTCACCGAGATGTTGCAACTGGTCCCACTGAGATGGCTTGACCAATTCTCCGTTGCCTTGTGGCTTCACTTCAGTCCTGCCGAGATGATGTGATCGACGCCACCGGGATGAGGTTTTCCCTAAGCCATTGCACATTGGTCCCACCGAGATGTTCCCGTCGGTCCCATCGAGATTCCTAACGTCGGTCCCATGCGCGGCACCAAAAGCACGTGTTCCATACATGCATTTCTTCGACGGGCGGGCCCTGATACCGCATTGGATGGCCGATGATGCGTGGAGGGCATGGACGTGATGCCTCCGGGCACCGTCTGTGGTCCAATGAGTGGTGTCTCCTCTCATCGTTGTAGATGCTCCATCCATCCGCTCTGTTCATGTGATGTGCTCTATGGAGTTGCATGTGATGCGATTCAGATGGATGGCTGGCTGCATACGAAGAGTTGGTGGTCCGCGGCGAGTGCATGGTCCACCGTTTGCTTGAATCTCTGACAAGGTAGATATGGATAGCACATCATTTCATAAATACTTCCCCTGTTCCTAAATATAAGTCTTTTTAAAATTTTCAAATTGACTACAACATACAGATGTATGTAGACATATTTTAGAGTGTAGATCATTCATTTTGTTTCGTATGTAATCACTTGTTAAAATCGTTAGAAAGACTTATATTTGGGAACGGAGGGAGTATATTTTTTTTGAGAAATACAAACTGTTTCATAAATATAATTATTTTCGAGAAATACACACCGTTTAGTATATTTCTTGGTTTTCATCTGCAATGGGCCCATAGGCCGGTATGACGGCCCAAAGCACAAAATGACTTAGGGGGCCACGGGTCGGCCTGCATGGTCCAAAACGAGCCCATCAAAACTAATTTCTTAAAATCACTAGTTAAGATTACATGTTGCAAAAGTCATCTCACCTTCTTAGGTGTTGACAAGTGTGCATGTGTGCCACTTGTTGCAACTTGAGAATTTTCCCTTTTCCCGAAGATTTGTTTTTCATTTTATCTCTTTGAACCATGCGTCTAAATGCCGAACCATTTTCACCTTTGGACCTCTCACGTCGAAATCTTCAAAACTAGATTTCATGTTAGTATGTTTTGACAAAGTTTTTTTCACAAAAAAAGGAAAACGAAAAATGAATACCGAAAACAATCAAAAAACAAAAATAAAAAACGCCAACAAAAAACTGAATACCAAAAAAGGAAGACAAAAATCAAAGCGCAAAAGTACGGTTGCGGTTTTTACTTTTTCTGAAGCACACGTTGTGATTTTACCTTTTCAAGTAGAAGCACTTCACACGGAAATAAATTTGTGCTTCTCGTGGCAGCAAGTTTGTGCTTCTCGTGGAAGCATGGTTTTTTTTCAAGAAGCACAAATGTGCTTTGAAAAAAAATCAATAATTTTCTCCAAAACCTAGGAAAACCAAAAAGCAAAAGACATATAAACCCAAAAACGCGTGCGGAAAATAACAATCGAGAGGGAGCATCCAACACACAACATGTGGTAGTTCCTAGACGCACCACTTGACACATTCCCAGACCATAAAAGTGACCCTTGTGAGAGCCCTCGAGGGGGTAATCGTTGATTACTTGCCCTCTACTTTAATCTCTACTAGAGGCTAACGCGTGCTTTGCCGCACCATTCTTCACTCGTGAAATTAATTTTTTTAATCTATAGATTATTGTGATTAGTTGTTTTGTTTTCATTTTATCTAGGTTGGCTTCGTGTTTTATTGGTGGTGTTTTTTTTGTTCGTATATCATGTTTGGTTGTTGTCATAGTTCTTTTCAAGAGAAGAGAGGAGTTATTTGATGCGTGGTTATGAATTCTTTGCACAGTTTGGCCTTGGTGTAAGCCCGGTGGTGATTGTTTGAGCCCCTTAGGAGTTCTTATTTCATGCTAAACCCATGGAATTGCTATTTGACGCTCACATGGGTCAGCACACGAAGCTCTTGCTCGCTCGGCTTGGCTCCCTGCTCCTCTCGCTTGTTTAGTTTTTTCATTCACCCCACTGCTAGTTTAGAAAAGATTGCATGTCTTTTTTATTTGAGAAGCTTAGTTAAATTAAATGATGTTTAATGAACTTTAAAAATATTATGAACTTAAAAAACCATGAATCTTAGAAACATTCATGAATTTTAAATATGTTCACGGTTTCAAAAATGTTTGCAAAATAAAAAAGGTTTCAAATTTAAAAATGTTCACAAACTTTAAATGACAATAAATTTTACAAATATCTACAAATTCAATCAATATTAATGATTTTGAAGAATTTTAAAATAAGTTTATGTTTTTTAAAGTACACAAATTTACTAAGTGCTCATGAAATAAAACGTGAAAAGAATTTAAAAAATAAAAAGAGAAAAAGAAATAAAACTAAAGAACACACACTTCCGCATGGGGTCCTAGTGATCCCACGACCCTGGAAGCACCACAACGCTTCATTTCGAGGGAGCTTAGTATCTCTACTATAGATAGATATGCCACTCATGCAATTACATTTCTTTCTTTCTTTGACAAGATTGACACGTCTAGCATACTTCGGGCAATCAACTGGGATAAATCTATTACAGGAAGAAACTTTTAAAAACTTACACTCATTTAAGCGACAGATAATTCTGAACGAAGGTAGTAACTTGTTTAGAGCTTTACCTTTGACCCTCCCAGGTGACATCTAACCAATCTAGGAGACACCACTCTCCAAAAGGTAATAAATGGTGTGTTGATGATGAACTCCTTGCTCTTGTGCTTCAAATGATAGTCTCCCCAACAATCAACTCTCACCCACAGATTTGTCTATGGTGGAAAGATGATTTGAGTGAAAAGCAACTTGGGGAAGGCTAGAGATCAAGATTCTTGTGGTTGGAATGGAATGTCTTGGTCTCAACACATGAGTAGGTGGTTCTCTCTTAAAAAATGAATGGTGGAAGTGTAGGAACGTTCAGATGGCTCTCTCCACGAATGAAGAATGGGTGAAGGGGTATATATAGCCTCCACACAAAATCTAACCGTTACACACAGATTCCCAAACTCGGTGAGACCGAATGGTAAAACTTGGTCAGACCGATTCAGGTCAAAATATGAATGTTAGGCTTTTCGGTGGGACCGATACAATCAACTCGGTGGGACCGATGTGCTAGGGTTAGGGCATAACGTAATCTCGGTGTGGCCGATCACATGAACTTGGTGGGACCGATTTCAGTAATAGGCACATAGAGAGTTGGTCAGGCAAACTCGATGGGACCGATTCGCTCATTTCGGTGAGACCGAAGCGTTACGAAAAGGAAACAAGGAATTTATATTGCGAACTCGGTGGGACCGATTCGCTCATTTCGGCGGGACCAAAATGTTACGGAAAGGAAACAGGGAGTTTGCAATCCCATCTCGGTGAGACCGAGATCCCTATCGGTGAAACCGAAGTGACTAGGGTTTGTGGCAGTGGTTATGTCAAATGAACTCGGTGGTGCCGGACAGACCAAATCGGTGGGGCCGAGTTTGACTTTTAGGTTTAGGACATATGTGGAAATGAGAAAGTGGTTGAGGGTTTTTGGAGCATATCACTAAGCATTTTGAGCAAGTAAGCCATTAAGCAACACCTCATCCCCTTTTAATAGTATTGGCTTTCCTATGGACTCAATGTGATCTTGGATCACTAAAAAGAAAATGTAGAGTCTTGAGCTTGTTTCATGCCCTTAGCATTTTGAGGGGCCCACATCTCTAGTCCATGCCATGTGAATCATTGAACTTTCTGAAATGATCATCTTGAAAGAGCATTAGTTCAATGAGCTATATGTTGTTAAGAATTAGCAAAACCACCCAGGGATTAGTTGCACTTTCAATCTCCCCCTTTTTAATAATTGATGACAACATATAGATCAAAGCTTCGACAAATGATGATAAGAATGAAAAACATCGTCGCTTTCAGAAGTATGTGATAAGTAAGAGCTCCCCCTAAATTTGTGCATTATTTAAGATTTGCTTTTGAATGCAAATGCACAACCAATTAGGATCATGGGTTACTCTTCCATGTCACATACATCTTGGTGGAGCGCTCAAAATGATAGAAATAGGAACAAGCACTCATCACCAAGGCAAAGTGAACGACCATACATTAAAGATAGAAAATATCATCATCCAAGCACAATCATTAAGCATGATATGATCAAACACATGACCATACAAAGTATCTCACACACATAAGCATAAAGTATCAACCAAGCAAGCAAATAAATAAGTAGCAAAAGAAGCAAAGCTCTCTCTCTATCTCTGAAGCCTATGATCTATACACTTTCTCCCCCTTTGGCAACAAGTTACCAAAAAGCTTGAAAATGTATAGTGCTATGTGGCTCTCTAAGCTTGATCTTCAGGAGGAGGTGTTGAGAGGACTCCAAGGATGAAAGCATCTATTGAAGTTGATGGAGCCGGTGGAGTTGCCACTGGAGGGGCAACTGGAGCTGTGGCTGCAGGTGTTGTTGCTGTAGCTCTAGTGTCTAGCACTGGCACTGCTGCAGACCTCTGTGCCCTAGGCACTCTCTGGAACACTTCTGTGGTTTCTTTCCCCTTCCTCTCTTCTGCTTCTTCCTGGAGCTGCTCAACTGTTGTTTGAATTGCAGTCACCTTCAAGTCAAGATCATAGAGTTTTGTTTCAATGATCCTCTCCAAGTTCTCCTGGTTCTGAGTCAGGGTGGCCTGTCCTTTCTCAGTTCTCAAGGTTGCTCGAATAAGATATCCAAGTTGGTCTTGCTTTTACTTGAGGAACACTTGTGAAGCTTCTTCAGCAATTGGCGTCTTTGCTGCCTTCTCAGCTTTAGCTTTCTGTCTCTTCTCTTGAGCCTCTAGAGATGTTGGATCTTCAACATTCATGACAACAGTGTTGTCCTCAAAATCAAGCTTCAAGGGAAGGTTCCCTTTGTCCAACAAATATACTCCTTTGGACATCTTGGAGTTAATCAACATCTGTATGTGTGGAGCATACCTGTTGGGGATATAACTATTAGGTATGACCTGCCCAGGAGGGGCCGGGTTATACCTATGGTGATTCATGATATGAAGCCCACGAGGATATTGAAGATGGCGGTTCACAGGCAAGGGGCCAAGGCCCAAGGGCGACTTAAGGCCCGTAGGAGTAAACTGCCATATGTGTAAGACTTGTATTGTAAGGCATATATAGTTAGTCACCGAGCTGGACACGTTGTCTATGAGCTGGTCGGGACTCCGTGAGCCACTGGGAGTCAACCTGTGTATATAAAGGGATGACCCGACGACGGTTCAGGGCAAGAAACAACAGATCGAAAGCTAGGTCAAGTGGATTTGCTCCCTGGCAATCGAGACATAAGCAATACCACCTCAAACTGGATTAGGCCTTTACCTTCACCGCAAGGGGCCGAACCAGTATAAACTCATGTGTCCTTTGTCCCATTTAATCCCTTTAATCTAATCTAGTTGCGATGGTTCCACGACTAAGTCCTCACACTAGGACATCTGTCGTGACTATTCCACGACAATACCCACATGACCTCTTCTGGTCAGCACCTGTTCTCTTGATTGTCTCAATAATCAAACTCATGGCTTTGAATCTCTCGGTCAAATCAAAGAGCTGGAGTAAATTGATGGAATGGCCTCTGATCATCCTGTGATCTCCTGATTTGGGCAACAAGGTGTGCCTCAATATAGTGTTCATTGTGGCCAATCCATACATCAAGTAATACACTAAGCCTAGCTTGTGAGTCTCCAAGGCTTTGTCGGGTATCTCCTTGTAAATATTGGCCATGGAGTTGTGATCCTTCTTCTTCTCAGCATAGACATCAATGTCTTTCTCAGCTTCTTTGGGGGCTTTTATGAGCTTGGCCCACTCATCAACTGAAGATTGGTACCTTGTACCTTCATACATCCAGACTATCTTTCCATCAGGATAAAAATGAGCTGTTGAGTAAAACTGCATAATGAGCTCATCATTCCACTTGGTCAACTTTTGACCCGCAAACTTGTCAACTCCATTGAGCTTGAAGCTTTCATGCACTCCTGGAAAATGATCTTCATTTTCATCAATATATTCCCAATCAACCCACTTCATATCACAGACAATGGGCTTCTTGTTAAGTAGCACTGTCTCATAGAAATCTTGTTGTTCTTTGGTGTGAAATCTGTAGTCCACAGCAGTCCTTCTCCTCACAGCATATGGATCTACTTGTCTCCAGAGTCTGAGACCTGCATCCTTTTTCTATTTCATGTTCTCAGCCACTGGATGATTGTCATCATGGTCTGGTATCTTTGGCTTGAGTTTCCTGAGCACTTGGGCTTCATCATATTCTTCTTCAACCTCAGGCACTGGGGCCTTGTTTTTCTCTGCAGCAGGAATGTTCCTGGTGCTTCTCTTGGGTGCAGTCTTGGAGGCTTGAGCTGGAGCTTTGGGGCAGTCTTGGGCTTTGAAGGAGCAGCCCCAGACTTGATGACATCCCACATCAGCTTTTGTGACTTGGGAGGAGGTGCAGCATCCTCTTCTTTCTCCTCTCTTGCAGAATCTCTCCTCATTGAAGGATTTCCAAGCACTCTTGCAACTATTTTCCTGACCCTTTCTTTTCTCTTCTTTCCATCTCCATCTTCTCTGGCCTCAAGAGCGAACTCCATTATCCCTTGTGTTGATGCCCTGGCCTTTGACATTGGCACGCTCTTTGAAGGTGCTTTCTTGTGCTGATCTGGCTTGGTGGAAGCAGCAGCAACATCCTCTTTCTTTAGCACCTTCTTCTTTGAAGTCACTTCCTCAACTTCAAAGTCTTCATCCTCTGAATCTGAAGTTTTCTTCTTCCTTTGTCTAGTTGTTGCCTTAGGCAGATTGCTTTGTGTGCTCCTGCTACCCTCATCATAGCTACCAGAGGGACTAGTGCCCTCACTTAGGTCCATCTACTCCTCAGACTTGTTCCGACTGTTACTCTGATCAGACATACTGCACTACAAACTGAGAGCTAACCCTGTGAATAGTTGTAGATGAGATAGAGTAGATGAGCATCACAAAGTGCAGAGTTTTTGCAAAAAGAATGAGTCAAAAACTTAGTTTTAGTTTTCCATAGGAAGCATTTCGGAGCTACCGGTTTGTAAAACTCGGTGACACCGAAGCAACTTTGGATTCTAAACTAGTGGAATCGGTCAGACTGAGACATAGTTTGGTGACTCCGAGTTTGCTAGGGTTTCACAAAGTCCTGAACTCGGTCACACCGATTTGCAATTTCGGTCAGACCGAAAATCACATGTGCAATGGCCTGATCCAAATCAGTGAGATCGATTTCTACAATTTGGTCGGTTTGATATGTCTGCAATGCATCTATAATTTTTTATTGTTCCATGCTATTATATTACCCCTTTTGGATGTTTATGGACTTTATTTTTCACATTTATATAATTTTTGGGACTAACCTACTAACCGGAGGCCCAGCCCGCATTGCTGTTTTTTTGCCTATTTCAGTATTTCGAAGAAAAGGAATATCAAACGGAATGAAACTTCGGGAGCATGATTTTTGGAATGAACGTGATCCAGAGGACTTGGAGTGCAAGTCAAGAAGCAGCCGAGGCGGCCACGAGAGGGGAGGGTGCGCCACCCCTACAGGGCGCGCCCCCTTGTCTCATGGGCCCCTCGGGCGGCCACCGACGTACTTCTTCATCCTATATAAGCCTACGTACCTCGAAAACATCCAGGGATCCAACAAAACACAATTTCCACCGCCATAACCTTATGTATCCGCGAGATCCCATCTTGGATCCTTCGCCGACGCTCCGCCGGAGGGGAAATCGACCGCAGAGGGCTTCTACATCAACACCATAGCCCCTCTGATGAGTTGTGAGTAGTTTACCACAGACCTTCGGGTCCATAGTTATTAGCTAGATGGATTCTTCTCTCTTTTTGGATCTCAATACAATGTTCTCCCCCTCTCTTGTGGAGATCTATTCGATGTAAACTCTTTTTGTGGTGTGTTTGTCGAGATCCGATGAATTGTGGGTTTATGATCAAGTGTATCTATGAGAAATATTTGAATCTCCTCTGAATTCTTTTATGTATTATTGAGTTATCTTTGCAAGTCTCTTTGATTTATCAGTTTGGTTTGGCCTACTAGATTGATCTTTCTTGCCATGGGAGAAGTGCTTAGCTTTGGGTTCAATCTTGCGGTGTCCTTACCCAGTAACAGAAAGGGTTGCAAGGCACGTATTGTATTGTTGCCATCGAGGATAAAAGGATGGGGTTTATATCATATTGCATGAGTTTATCCCTCTACATCATGTCATCTTACTTAATGTGTTACTCTGTTCTTTATGAATTTAATACTCTAGATGCAGGCATGAGTCCGTCGATGTGTGGAATAATAGTAGTAGATGCAGGCAGGAGTCGGTCTACTTGTTGCGGACGTGATGCCTATATACATGATCATGCCTAGATAATCTCATAATTATTCGCTTTTCTATCAATTGCTCGACAGTAATTTGTTCACCCACCGTAATACTTATGCTATCTTGAGAGAAGCCTCTAGTGAAACCTATGGCCCCGGGGTCTATCTTTTATCATATAAGCTTTCAATCTACTTTTATTTGCATCTTTACTTTTTGCATCTATATTATAAAGTACCAAAAATATATTTATCTTATCATACTATCTCTATCAGATCTCACTTTCGCAAGTGGCTGTGAAGGGATTGACAACCCCTTTATTGCGTTGGTTGCGAGTTCTTTGTTTGTTTGTGTCGGTGCACGGGACTTTTGAGGAGCCTCCTACTGGATTGTACCTTGGTTTTCAAAAACAGAGGGAAATACTTACGCTACTATTGCTGCATCACCCTTTCCTCTTCAAGGAAAACCAACGCAAGCTCAAGACTTAGCAAGAAGGATTTCTGGCGCCGTTGCTGGGGAGGTCTTTGCTCAAGTCAAGACATACCAAGTACCCATCACAAACCCATCTCCCTCACACTTACATTATTTGCCATTTGCCTCTCGTTTTCCTCTCCCCCACTTCACCCTTGCCGTTTTATTCGCCCTCTCTTTCCCAATCTCCTCCTCTCTTTTCGCTTGCCTTTTTCTGTTTGCTTGTGTGTTGGATTACTTGTTGCCATGGCGCAAGATAATACCAAATTGTGTGATTTCTCCAATACCAATAATAATGATTTCCCTAGTACTCCGATTGCTCCTCTTAATGATGTTGAGTCTTGTGAAATCAATACCGCTTTGCTGAATCTTTTGATGAAAGATCAATTCGCTGGCCTTCCTAGTGAAGATGCCGCTACTCATCTAAATAACTTTGTTGATTTGTGTGATATGCAAAAGAAGAAAGATACGGATAATGATATTGTTAAATTGAAGTTATTCCCGTTTTCACTTAGAGATCGTGCTAAAGTTTGGTTTTCGTCTTTGCCTAAAAATAGTATTGATTCTTGGAACAAGTGCAAAGATGCTTTTATCTCTAAGTATTTTCCTCCCGCTAGGATTATCACTCTTAGGTACGATATTATGAATTTTAAACAACTTGATCATGAGCATGTTGCCCAATCTTGGGAAAGAATGAAATTGATGATTCGCAATTGCCCTACTCATGGTTTGAATTTATGGATGATCATACAAAAATCTTATGCCAGTTTGAACATTGCTTCTAGAAATCTCTTAGATTCGGCTGCGGGAGGCACGTTTATGGAAATCACATTAGGAGATGCTACAAAACTTCTTGATAATATTATGGCTAATTATTCTCAATGGCACACCGAAAGATCTTCAAGTAAAAAAGTGCATGCTATAGAAGAAATCAATGTTTTGAGTGGAACGATGGATGAACTTATGAAATTGTTGGCTACTAAAAATACTCCTCTTGATCCCAATGATATGCCTTTGTATACTTTGATTGAGAATAATAATGAATCTATGGATGTGAATTTTGTTGGTAGGAATAGTTTTTGAAAGAATGCTTATAGAGGAAACTTTAATTCTAGACCGTTCCCTACTAATTCCTCTAATAATTATGGAAATTCCTACAATAATTCTTATGGTAATTTTAATAAGATGCCCTCTGATTTTGAGAATAGTGTGAAAGAATTTATGATTTCTCAAAAGAATTTTAATGCCTTGCTTGAAGAAAAATTGCTCAAAGTTGATGATTTGGCTAGGAACGTTGGTAGACTTTCGCTTGATGTTGATTCTCTTAAACTTAGATCTTCTCCTCCTAAGCATGATATCAATGAGTCTCTCAAAGCAATGAGAATTTCCATTGATGAGTGCAAGGAAAGAACCGCTGGATTGCATGCTAAGAAAGATTGCTTTGTAAAGGCGTGTTCTTCTAGTTTCAATGACAATAATGATGAATATCTTAAAGTTATTAGATCTTTGTTTTGCAATATGAATCTTGATAATAATGGGACTGGAGATGAGTCAACTTTAGTTAGAAGGCGTCCCAATAATTCAGAGTTTTTAGATCTTGATGCTAAATTTGGTAAAAGTGGGATTGGAGAGGTCATGACTTTAAATAGCATTGAACCCACTATCTCGGATTTCAAGGAATTTGATTATGATAATTGTTCTTTAGAAGGTTGTATTTCCTTGTTGCAATCCGTTGTTAATTCTCCTCATGCTTATAGTCAAAATAAAGCTTTTACCAAACATATCGTTGATGCCTTGATGCAATCTTATGATGAAAAACTTAATTTGGAAGTTTCTATATCTAGAAAACTTAATGATGAGTGGGAACCTACTATAAAGATTAGAATTAAAGATCATGAGTGTTTTGCTTTGTGTGATTTGGGTGCTAGTGTTTCCACGATTCCGAAAACTTTATGTGATATTCTAGGTTTCCATGATCTTGATGATTGCTCTTTAAATTTGCACCTTGCGAATTCCACCATTAAAAAGCCAATGGGAAGGATCAATGATGTTCTCATTGTTGCAAATAGAAATTTGGTGCCTGTAGAGTTTATCGTTCTTGATATAGATTGCAATCTTTCTTGCTCTATTATTCTTGGTAGACCTTTCCTTAGAACGATTGGCGCGATTATTGATATGAAGGAAGGGAATATTAGATTCCAATTTCCATTAAAGAAAGGCATGGAGCACTTTCCAAGAAAGAAAGTCAAATTACCTTATGAATCTATCATGCGAGCTACTTATGAATTTAGTGCCAAAGATGGCACTACTTAGATCTATCTTCGCTTTTATGCCTAGCTAGGGATGTTAAACGATAGCGCTAGTTGGGAGGCAACCCAATTTTCTTTGTGTTTTTTGTTTTTGTTCCTGTTTAGTAATAAATCTTGCATCTACCTTCTGTTTAGATGTGTTTTTATCTTTTAATTAGTGTTTGTGCCGAGTAGAACCTATAGGATAACCTATGATGATAGTTGATTTGATTCTGCTGAAAAAACAGAAACTTTGCACGCATGAATTTAGTTTTGTTAAATCACATAAACGTGTGTTTGCGTTGATTCTTTTTGCTTATGATCAATAGACAAATTGTCCAGGACTTCCTACTTTGGTAGGATTTTTAGAGTTTCAGAAGTTTGCGTTAGTTACAAATTTATACAGACTATTCTGTTTTTGACAGATTCTGTTTTTCGTGTGTTGTTTGCTTATTTTGATGCATCTATGGCTAGTAAAATAGTTTATAAACCATAGAGAAGTTGGAATACAGTAGGTTTAACAGCAAAATAAATAAATAATGAGTTCATTACAGTACCTTATGTGGTGGTTTTGTTTTCTTTCACTAACGGAGCTTATAAGATTTCCTGTTGAGTTTTGTGTTGTGAACTTTTCAAGTTTTGGGTAAAGCTTTGATGGACTATGGAATAAGGAGTGGCAAGAGCCTAAGCTTCGGGATGCCCATGGCACCCCAAGATATTCAAGAATAGCCAAAATCCTAATGTTGGGGATGCCCCGGGAAGGCATCCCCTCTTTCGTCTTCGTTCATTGGTAACTTTACTTGGAGCTATATTTTTATTCGCCACATGATATGTGTTTTGCTTGGAGCGTCGTGTATTATATTAGTCTTTGCTTTTTAGTTTACCACAATCATCCTTGCTGTACACACCTTTTGGGAGAAGCCTGCTTGATTAGAATTTGTTAGAATTTGCTATGTGCTTCACTTATATCCTTTGAGCTTGATAGTTTTTGCTCTAGTGATTCACTTATATCTTTTAGAGCACGGCGGTGGCTTATTTTTCTAGAAATTGCTAGTCTCTCATGCTTCACTAATATTATTTTGAGAGTCTTTAAGAACATCATGGTATTTGCTATGGATATAAAATTGGTCCTAGAATGGTAGGCATCCAAGTTGGGTATAATAAAAACTATCATAGGAAGTGAATTGGATGCTATGATCGATTTGATACTTGATAATTGTTTTGAGATATGGAGGTAGTGATATTAAAGTCATTCTAGTTGGGTGATTATGAATTTAAAGAATGCTTGTGTTGAAGTTAGCAAGTCTCGTAGCATGCACGTATGGTTAAAGTTGTGTAACAAATTTGAAACATGAAGTGTACCTGGCTTGTGCATCCTTATGAGTGGCGGTCGGGGACGAGCGATGGTCTTTTCCTACCAATCTATCCCCCTAGGAGCATGCGCTTAGTGCTTGATTTTTGATGACTTCTAAATTTTTGCAATAAGTATATGAGTTCTTTTGACTAATGTTGAGTCCATGGATTATACACACTTTTACCTTTCCGCCATTGCTAGCCTCTTCGGTACCGTGCATTGCCCTTTCTCACCTTGAGAGTCTATGCAAACTTCGCTGGTGCATCCAAACCACGTGATACAATATGCTCTATCACACATAAACCTCCTTATATCTTCCTCAAAACAGCCACCATACCTACCTATTATGGCATTTCCATAGCCATTCCGAGATATATTGCCATGCAACTTTCCACCGTTTCGTTCATCATCATCATCATCATGACATACTTTACTTTTGTCATATGCCATTGCATGATCATGTAGTTGACATCGTATTTGTGGCAAATCCACCATGCATAATTTTCATACATGTCACTCTTGATTCATTGCACCATCCCGGTACACCGCCGGAGGCATTCATATAGAGTCATATCTTTTTTTTGAAGGACATATAGAGTCATATCTTGTTCTAGTTTCGAGTTGTAATTCATGTGTTGTAATCAATGAAAGTGTGATGATCATCATTATTAGAGCATTGCCCAAAAAGTAAAAAAGAAGAAAGGCCAAAAGAAAAAAAAAGAAAGGCCCAAAAAAAAGAAAAGAAAAGAAAAAAAAGAAGAAAAAAAGAAAATAAATAAAAAGGGCAATGTTACTATCTCTTTTTCCACACTTGTACTTCAAAGTAGCACCTTGTTCTTCATGTAGTGAGTCTCATATATTGTGCTTCAAAGTGGCACCATGTTTTTTATATAGTGAGTCTCATAAGTTGTCTTTTTCATACTAGTGGGAATTTTTCATTATAGAACTTGGATTGTATATTCCTACAATGGGCTTCCTCAAATGCCCTAGGTCTTCGTGAGCAAGCAAGTTGGATGCACAGACACTAGTTTTCTTTTGTTGAGCATTCATTTATAGCTCTAGTGCATCCGTTGCATGGCTATCCCTACTCCTCATGTTGAAATCAATTGATGGGCATCTCCATAGCCCGTTGATTATCCTCGTCAATGTGAGACTTTCTCTTTTTTTGTCTTCTCCACACAATCCCCATCATCATATTCTATTCCACCCATAGTGCTATATCCATGGCTCACGCTCATGTATTGCGTGAAGGTTGAAAAAGTTTGAGATTATTTAAGTATGAAACAATTGCTTGGCTTGTCATCGGGGGAATAGAAGTTGGGAACATCTTTGTGTGACGAAAATGAAACATAGCCTAACTATATGATTTTGTAGGGATGAACTTTCTTTTGCCAGGTTATTTTGAGAAGACATGATTACTTTGATTAGTATGCTTGAAGTGTTACTGTTTCTTTTATCAATATGAACTTTTATTTTGAATCATTTGGATCTGAACATTAATGCCACAATAAAGAAAATTACATTGAGAATTATGCTAGGTAGCATTCCACATCAAAAATTCTATTTTTATCATTTACCTACTCGAGGACGAGTAGGAATTAAGCTTGGGGATGCTTGATATGTCTCCAATGTATCTATAATTTTTGATTGTTCCATGCTATTATATTACCCCTTTTGGATGTTTATGGGCTTTATTTTACATATTTATATCATTTTTGGGACTAACCTACTAACCGGAGGCCCAGCCCGTATTGTTGTTTTTTGCCTATTTCAGTATTTCGAAGAAAAGGAATATCAAACGGAGTCCAAACGGAATGAAACCTTCGGGAGCGTGATTTTTGGAACGAACATGATACAAAGGACTTGGAGTGCAAGTCAAGAAGCAGCCGAGGCAGCCACGAGAGGGGAGGGTGCGTCCACCCCTACAGGGCGCACCCCCTTGTCTCGTGGGCCCCTCGGGCGGCCACCGACGTACTTTTTCCTCCTATATAAGCCTATGTACCCCGAAAACATCCAGGGAGCCAACGAAACACAATTTCCACTACCGTAACCTTCTGTATCCGCAAGATCCCATCTTGGAGCCTTCGCCGGCGCTCCGTTGGAGGGGGAATCGACCACGGAGGGCTTCTACATCAACACGATAGCTCCTCCGATGAGTTGTGAGTAGTTTACCACAGACCTACGGGTCCATAGTTATTAGCTAGATGGCTTCTTCTCTCTTTTTGGATCTCAATACAATGTTCTCCCCCTCTCTTGTGGAGATCTATTCGATGTAAACTCTTTTTGTGGTGTGTTTGTCGAGATCCGATAAATTGTGGGTTTATGATCAAGTTTATCTATGAATAATATTTGAATCTTCTCTGAATTCTTTTATGTATGATTGAGTTATCTTTGCAAGTCTCTTCGAATTATCAGTTTGGTTTGGCCTACTAGATTGATCTTTCTTGCCATGGGAGAAGTGCTTAGCCTTGTGTTCAATCTTGCGGTGTCCTTACCCACTGACAGAAAGGGTTGCAAGGCACGTATTGTATTGTTGTCATCGAGGATAACAAGATGGGGTTTATATCATATTGCTTGAGTTTATCCCTCTACATCATGTCATCTTGCTTAATGCATTACTCTGTTCTTATGAACTTAATACTCTAGATGCAGGCAGGAGTCGGTCGATGTGTGGAGTAATAGTAGTAGATGCATGTAGGAGTCGGTCTAGTTGTTGCAGATGTGATGCCTATATACATGATCATGCCTAGATAATCTCATAATTATTCGCTTTTCTATCAATTGCTCGACAGTAATTTGTTCACCCACCGTAATACTTATGCTATCTTGAGAGAAGCCTCTAGTGAAACCTATGGCCCCCGGGTCTATCTTTTATCATATAAGCTTTCAATCTACTTTTATTTGCATCTTTAATTTTTGCATCTATATTACAAAATACCAAAAATATATTTATCTTATCATACTATCTCTATCAGATCTCACTTTTGCAAGTGGCTATGAAGTGATTGACAACCCCTTTATTGTGTTGGTTGTGAGTTCTTTGTTTGTTTGTGTAGGTGCATGGGACTTTTGAGGAGCCTCCTACTGGATTGATACCTTGGTTCTCAAAAACTGAGGGAAATACTTACGCTACTATTGCTGCATCACCCTTTCCTCTTCAAGGAAAACCAACGCAAGCTCAAGACGTAGAACGGTTCAAGATGAGTTCAGCGGAAACCTAACCCTAAATTTTCAAATCAAAGCTAATCTAAAAAATGTTTTCTGTGGATAGATCGATCTCATACTTGGAAAGAAACATGGCATTGTCTTTGTGCTAAGAATAGGAGTTAAAAGAATGCAAAAAGTGTCGAACTGATAACCTAACTTGGTGATGAGCTCGCCACGGCGGCAACGGAGGTGAAGATTTTCGTTGACAGCGGCAAAGACCAGCGGCGGGAGGTCACTGGTGATGAGAGGATGATCCAGAGACCCGAGGCGGCAGAGCAGGACACGCATGGGCAAAGAGGTTTTGGAGGAATTTCCAAAAATTGACCCATCGGTATATATATCCTGACACTATCGGTGTGACCGAGTGGAACAACTCGGTGGCACCGAGATGTAGAATCGCAAGCGGTTGCTGCAACTCGGTGTGACCGAAAAGTTCTAATTGGTTGCACCGAGATTGAAAACTAGATCAACTCAGTGAACTCGGTATGACCGAAATGGATGAATCGGTCAGACCGAAATGCACATAGAGGTTTTGGAAGTTTAAGTCTATGACAAATTGGTGACTCTGAGTGCTCCTCACCCGGAGGGTTAGAATTTGACTTGTTCAAACTTTGTGATGTAGCATGAATAGAGTTAGAGACGAGAAAAGCATAGATAGCTAAAGGAAGTTCTTAGGCATTCTTGTCCATCCATTTGGCAAAAGAAAAAGAGCCAAACAATCAAAGCAACAAATGGATGTCCTCCAATGAGAAAAGTATGCATTCAACATGCTCACACAATAAAATGGCAAATGAAATATGTGGCAAAGCATGCACAATCACTCTAGCATCTATCAAGCAATTGGCGATGACTAGGTCATCTATATATGAGTATATGGACTGAGGAGTGAAATGAGAACATTTGATCATAGGTCATACTCATCGTTTAAGCACAAGTGAGGTTACCACTTTTACATAAATCATTGTTGTGTTCACACCATTAGAGTTGCTTTAGCTCAATTCTTAGAGTAAAGCTCCCCCTAGATGTGAGATCCCCCTAAAGAGGGATGAACTAACCTTGGGTTTTGTCGATGATGACTTCATGTAGATGTTGAAGATGTGGATGCTCATTGTTGATGTAGATCATTTGAAGCAATCCTTTGGAGTGAGTTGCACTTTCAATACCTACATGGGTTAGTCCCACAAGGAATAAACAAGGATATCCATAGACATAGAGTGAAGCACACACAAGATGATGTCCATGAAAGCATTAGATTACCTTGTCCCTTGTCTTACCAACAAGAGGGTTTGTTACTCCTTGAACTAGTGCAAGATGTGGAAGCTGTTTGCACTTGTCCTTGCCAAAATGAATATGAGTGAAGTATATTGGTGGAGTCACCCTCAAGAACTCTCTAGTTCTTCTTATTCGGGATCCACATCATCTTGATGGGCATCCTTGGGGTTGTAAATGTACTTGATGAAGTAGAACTTGATGTAGTCTTGGGAACCCACTTGACCAAGGCCTTTGGAGCATCTTCAAATGCATCAATCTCCTCTTGAAGCTTGTCCTTGCCTTTTAGCTTGTGGTCTTGTGGTGGAAGATCATCTTGAGCTTGTGTTCCCTTAAAGGAAGTAGGATCATACTTCTATTGTTGAGGAACAAACTTTGTCTTGGGGTATTGATCTTCTTCCACTCAACTCCATTGGCATTGAACTTTCCTTCAAAACCAACACCTTGATTCTTCCGGTGCCTTCCTTGCTTGCGTAAAATTTCCTCAAATTGCTTACTTCTGGCAAGGCTCTTGTAAACACCTTTCTCTATAATTCCCTTCAGTAAGCTATTTTCTTGCTCAAGTGTAACTTGGCTAAGAGAATCATTAGTGGAATCAACAGAACTACTAGAAGCAACAATATTGGATTTAGCATGATTATTGTTACTACTAGAAGAAGAATCTTTCTTGTTCTTGTTGCTAGATTTTACTTGTGGCATGTAAGTAGACAAAAGTAAATGTTTGGCAATGTAAGAAGAACTTTTCTTCTGAAGATCATCATTGATGGCCTTTAAGAGCCCATGTTCTTGCTCAAGATTGAGCTTCTCGAAGCGTAGCTTCTCATGAGTTTTTAAAATTCCTTATGATCTTCTAAAGTAGTTTCATGAGCTAACTTAAGAGTGTTTAGTTCCTTAGTTAGACGCTCAATCTCCTTATTATCATTGTCAGTCGTTTCATCTTGCTTAGGATGCTTAATGGCATTTTCATCATAGTATTCATCACTAGAGTTGTCAACAAGTAAATCATCATCACCTAGCAAGTCATCTTCATCACTATTGAAATCAACATACTTAGGGTGTTTTACCTTGGGGCCTTTAACCATGAAGCATCTTCCAATTCCTTCATTTGGTGACTCAAATATGTCATAGGAGTTTGTTGGCACAAGTGCTAGACCGGCAACACCTTCATCTTGAGTATATTCAGAGTCGGAGTGTTAACTTCTCTTGGAGTGGTGGTCGGAGTCGGAGCCGGATACCCATTCACCAACATGAGCTTGATGTCTTCGTTTTGTCTAGCTCCTTGATGACTTGTACTTCCTTTCTGAATCCTTGCTTCTTCGAGAAGTTCTTCGTTCATAACGATCATCTTTCCTCCTTCTCTCTCTTGGAGGTGATTCTTCCCTTTTGCTTCTCCTTTTAGGTGAGTCTTCTCTTCTTTTGTAGGGAGCCGTGCACTCATTGGAGTAGTGTCCGGGTCTTCCACCATTGTAGCAATTTCGCTCATGACTAGAAGATATTTTGTCATTATAGGACCTTGACTTGGAACTTATTTCCTTGCTTCTACTCTTGTAGAATTTGTTGAAGTTTTTCACCATTAAGCTCAATTCTTCATTGAAGGCTTGTTTCTCATTTCATGATGTAGGAGCATTACATGAGGCTTTATAAGCACCACTAGACTTGTTGTGAAGCTCTTCCATATCCTTGAGTGACATCTCATGAGCAACAATTCTTCCAATGACTTCGGTTGGCTTGAGATCTTTGTAGTTTGGCATCATTTGGAACAAAGTGCACACGGTATCATATTTTCCATCCAAGGCTCTCAAGAGCTTTTTGATGATGAATTTGTCGGCCATCTATTATTCACTTCCTAAGCCGGTAATCTCATTTGTGATGGGAGCAAGCCTAGAGTACATTTCAGCGACACCTTCACCATCCTTCATTTTGAACTTGTTAAGTTGACTTTGAAGCACATCCAACTTGGATTCCTTGACGGAGTCGGTACCTTCGTGCATATCGATCAAAGTATCCCAAATTTCCTTTGCATTCTCAAGACGGCTAATTTTGTTGAATTCTTCGGGGCACAATCCATTAAAGAGGATATCGCAAGCTTGAGCATTGTATTGCAGCATCTTCAACTCTTCCGCGGTAGCTTCACGATTCGGTTCTCTCCCATCGAAGAATTCACCTTGCAAACCAATACACACAATAGCCCAAATGGCGGGGTTATGTCCAAGAATATGCATTTTCATCTTATGTTTCCAACTAGCAAAGTTAGTACCATCAAAGTAAGGACCTCTACGGTGGTAATTTCTCTCGCTAGACGACATACTCTCCTAGGTTGTGAAACCAAGGCTATGATCACCAAAGCTATGGAAATCAAGGCAAATGGAGACCAAAGCTCTGATACCACTTGTAGGATCGTAAGTATGTCTAGAGGGGGGGTGATTAGACTGCTTGACCAAATAAAAAACCTAACATTTTCCCAATTTTAATTCTTGGCAAATTTTAGCAACTTAGCACAAGTCAAGCAATCACAATACAATTCAAGCAAGCATGCACAGAGTATATGAGCAGTGGAAAGTAAAGCATGCAACTTGCAAGAAAGTAAATGGGAGGAGTTTGGAGGGAGCAAACGCAATGTTGACACGGAGAGTTTTGGCGTGGTTCCGATAGGTGGTGATATCGTACATCCACGTTGATGGAGACTTTAACCCACGAAGGGTAACGGCTGCGCGAGTCCACGGAGGGCTCCACCCACGAAGGGTCCACGAAGAAGCAACCTTGTCTATGCCACCATGGTCATCGCCCACGAAGGACTTGCCTCACTTGGGTAGACCTTCACGAAGTAGGCGATCTCCTTGCCCTTACAAACTCCTTGGCTCAACTCCACAATCTTGACGGAGGCTCCCAAGTGACACCTAACCAATCTAGGATACACCACTCTCCAAAAGGTAATAGACGATGGTGTGTTGATGATGAACTCCTTGCTCTTGTGCTTCAAATGATAGTCTCCCCAACACTCAAATCTCTCTCACGAATTTGGCTATGGTGGAAAGATGATTTGAGTGGAAAGCAACTTGGGGAAGGCTAGAGATCAAGATTCTTGTGGTTGGAATGGAATGTCTTGGTCTAAACACATGAGTAGGTGGTTCTCTCTCAGAAAATGAATGGTGGAAGTGTAGGCATGTTCTGATGGCTCTGTCCACAAATGAAGAACGGGTGGAGGGGTATATATAGTTGATACGTCTCCAACGTATCTATAATTTTTTATTGCTCCATGCTACTTTATCTACTGTTTTGGACTATATTGGGCTTTATTTTCCACTTTTATATTACTTTTGGGACTAACCTATTAATCGGAGGCCCAGCCCAGAATTGCTGTTTTTTGCCTTTTTCAGTATTTCAAAGAAATAGAATATCAAACGGAGTCCAAACGGAATGAAACCTTCGGGATCGTGATTTTCCAACCGAGCGTGATCCGGAGACTTGGACCCTACTCAAGCGGTGCCGAGGAGGTCACGAGGTGGAGGGCGCCCACCACAGGCGCGCCCCTACCTCGTGGGCCCCTCGAGCTCCACCGACGCATTCCTTCCTCCTATATATACCTCGTATCCCGAACGATCGAGCAGGGCCAAAACCTAATTCCACCACCGCAACCTTCTATATCCACGAGATCCCATCTTGGGGCCTGTTCCGGAGCTCCGCCGGAGGGGGCATCCACCACGGAGGGCTTCTACATCATCACCATAGCCCCTCCGATGAAGTGTGAGTAGTTTACTTCAGACCTTTGGGTCCATAGCTTGTAGCTAGATGGCTTCTTCTCTATTTTTGGATCTCAATACAATATTCTCCCTGTCGGTGTCAAAACCGGCGGATCTCGGGTAGGGGGTCCCGAACTGTGTGTCTAGGCAGATGGTAACAGGAGACAAGGGACACGATGTTTTTACCCAGGTTTGGGCCCTATCGATGGAGGTAAAACCCTACTCCTGCTTGATTGATATTGATGATATGGGTTGTACAAGAGTGGATCTACCACGAGATCAAGGAGGCTAAACCCTAGAAGCTAGCCTATGGTATGATTGTTGTAATGGTTGTGTTGTCCTACGGACTAAAACCCTCCGGTTTATATAGACACCGGAGAGGGCTAGGGTTACGCAGAGTCGGTTACAATGGTAGGAGACCTACACATCCGTATCGCCAAGCTTGCCTTCCACGCCAAGGAAAGTCCCATCCGGACACGGGACGAAGTCTTCAATCTTGTATCTTCATAGTCTTGGAGTCCGGCCGATGATGATAGTCCGGCTATCCGGACACCCCTAGTCCAGACTCCTCGGTAGCCCTGAACCAGGCTTCAATGACGATGAGTCCGGCGCATATTGTTTGGCATTGCAAGGCGGGTTCCTCCTCCGAATAATTCATAGAAGATTGTGAACACCAGGATAGTGTCCGGCTCTGCAAAATAATTTCCACATTCCACCGTAGAGAGAATAATATGTACACAAGTTCAATCTGCTGACTTTTTTGTGGCATGACGTCATACCATCACCAAGCCTTTACTTGAATTGTTTTTTATTATACCACCTCAGCGCGTTTAGCGAAGCGGTTTCCTTGGCACGTCTTGTCGAAGCAGAGATCGTGTTCCCCTTATTCCGGGATTACCATCAATACGGACGTGGGTAACCCAACCGTGCCCATTGCCATGCCTCCTCTATCAGAGGCGAGTCCCGAACGGTCACGGGGACGGCTCTTGGTATTCTCCCTCTTTATAACGGGACCAAGGCTTTGTTTCTTTTCTTCAACCTTCAATCGAATCTACTCCTGCCTGAAGTTCTAACACCGAGCCCCAGATTGGCGTTTGGACCTTCAACAATGTCCGGCTCTGACCTTCAGGGCCGGTGGATGCCCTCCTCCATCACGGAGGAGGACGTGCTAAAGCTGCGAGAGGCCAAGTACCTAACTTACGAGATTTCGCATAGGTTGCCCACCAAAGGGCAAGTCATTCCCACCCCCGAGCCCGGCGAGTATGTTGTGTTTGTATCCCACCTCCGTCGGGGCTTAGGCTTCCCGATGGATCCTTTTGTAAGAGGGCTCATGTTTTATTATGGGTTGGAATTCCACGACTTGGCTCCGGAGTCCATCCTCCATATTTCTTCATTCATCGTCGTCTGTGAAGCCTTCCTCCGCATTACCCCCCACTTCGGCATGTGGCTGAAGACCTTCAATATGGAGCCGAAGATGATCGAGGGGCGTCAAGCAGAGTGCAGCGGGGCGGCCATAAGCAGGAGGGCCGATGCCCCGTGGCCCGAGGGCTCCTTCCAAGAGGAGCTCGGTTTGTGGCAACGGGAGTGGTTTTATATTACCGCTCCCAGGGGCAGCAGGCAGAAGCCGCCGCCTGTATTCCGCTCGGGACCTCCACGACGATTGATGTCATGGGTCAACCAAGGGCTCAACTGGGGGCTGTCAAAGGACGTGCCCCTATTGCAGGGCCAAATTCGAGACCTCCAAGCGAGGGAGATCGATCTGGTCGTGGTGATGCCGGTTATGCTGATTAGGCGTCTCCTGCCCTGCAAACACCATCCTCTCCGGTTATGGGAATTTAATCCGGAGGGACCATGGATTCTCCAACACTTCATGGGTACGACACCCGTGGAGATGTACAAACTGTTCTTCGGATCATGGGAGGTGTGTCCGGAATTGACCGAGGACGCCGGCCTAAGCTGCAATTGTCCGGATACTCAAGTAAGTAGCTCTGTTATTCGGACATACCGTTTGTTTGCCTTTTTACAATTCGCCTTTTAACCTGTTGTCCTTTAACAGGAGTGGATAGCGCAAGCAAAGCGATCTGTGTCCGCCCTCCCCCGAGACCGCGCGGATCCGTCTTTGGTCGAGATCTTGGAGGTTGCGCCTTCAGAAGAAGGCGAAGGGGAAAATAGAGGAGCTACCGCCTCGCCCAAGGAGGCTCTTGAAAGAGGGGGGATCGAGAATCCCTCCCTCCAAGGGGAGAAGAGGACCGCTTCCGAAGACCCGGAGGCCAAAGCCCCTAAGCGGGGGAAGAAATCTTCACCAGAGAGTCCTGCGTCTGGGGAGGCCCCGGCCGCACAGTCTCCCCTAAAGAATCAGCCCTCCAGCGAGCCGTAAGTAGAAGAAAGGGAGTTTTGTAATAAGGGATATCCCTATTTGTGCTTCTAAGGATAACTCAAGTTTTTACCTTGCAGTTCGGATCTCCGTCCTTCGCAGATGAGCTCGTCTTTGGGGGACCTTCGTCCGGAGATGGTGGAGAGCGAGACGCCTCCGTCTGATGTGCCGTCGGATAGGGCGGACGAGCCTGAAGTGTCATCACGGAGGGTATCCCCGAGCCCGGCAAAGCCGAAGAGTTCGGCACCGACTAGTGTTCGGTCGAGGGAGCTGAAGGATCTGCTTGAGAGGGCGTCTATCTCAGAAGATCACCATGCATTGATGATTATGGTGATAGGAAGGATTTCGTCCGCCGAAGGCGGATTGCGTAATGTCGTCAGGAGTTTGCTCGCGGGGTTTGAGGTACGTAAAAATGACACACCTTTTGACAGTTTTACACATAAAGTGTACCCTATATAGATAGTAGCCCCTAAGACTTGGTAGGTTGTCGAAAACGACAGCGTGCCGAGGATCAAAATCGCAGGTTTTAATTTTCGCCGTTCCTATGTAGGTGGCGGATCGTCCGGGGGCCAGCCGGACTGATGAAGTTGCTGAACTAAAGCGGCAACTCGACGTTGCGGATGCGGACATCGCGCTAGTCAACAGGCGACTTGACGAGTCGCAAGGTAAGTGTTTATTTGCGATCACCTAGTAAGGGAGCCAAAGCTTACTCCTTACAACATGTGTGCGAAATGCAGATGGTGCCGCTGCTATGGAGAGCCTTCGGGCAGAACTTGCTCAAGCCAAGGAGCAGCCCAGAAGGAGTGATGCGGCTGCCTCGAGGGCGGCCGAGGAGTTAGAAGCCGAAAGGGCTGCACACTGCCGAAGCAGGGAAGAGATGGCCGAAATGGCCGTGAAGTTAAAAGATGCTACCGACCTCAATGAGGTTCTTGAAAAGGAGCGCCTAGTGGAGCGAGAAGACCTGGGGAAAGCCACTGCCGAAGCCAAGGATGCCCGTTCTGCAATGCGGGCTATAAAGGAGGAGCTGCGCCAAGCCGGAGACATTGTGGCTGGCAAGCCTTTTCTGCTGCGCTGAAGGTTTACGGATCCAAAGTATGCTCAGCTTGGCCAGCTATGGGGTCCGGAGGATCCTTATATGGACTTAGCGACGAGTGTGGCGGATGCCGTTGTGCACTTCCGAAGTCAGAAGGATCACAAGACGGAAGAGCTGTTTTGGTCTCAATTCCATAGTTCGGATCGTTCACTTCCGCTGACCGATCGGTTGGCCGAGTGGGCTGAGCTGAATAGGTTGTCCGGACTCGCCATGACGGATTTCGTGACTCATGTCTGGCCGGATAGGCCCAAGCCGAATAGCTATTTTGGCTTATTGCAGCAATTTCTTGGGGCGGTGCCGCATATCAAGGCGATGAAGCGGTCGGCCTGCATAGAGGGTGCACGGATGGCCCTCGCCCGTGTGAAGACACATTGGATAGAGATGGATGCCACCGCTGTTGCGACCCAGGGTTCGGACGAGAGCCGGTTACCCACCGAGCACTATTTTGGGGAAGTTCTGCGTGGTGCTCGTGTAATAGAGTCGCAGTGCTCAAAAAATGTCACGCTCAAATGAACGTTTTGGTTTGTAAAATGATGTTTATGATGTAAGCGCTTTTTATACTTGTGCGTCCAAGTAGTGAAATATCTCCTGTGCGGCCGTGTATGTATACGTGTGTATAACCTGAAAGATGCAGTCGTCGGCTTCAGCCCCCACGCACAAGGTGCGGGGGTGTTCACAAAAAATAGCGCATTTTCACACTTAATCCGACGTCTCGGTCCTGTGAAGGAGGTGGTAGCGTAGCAAACGAGGCAACCGGACTATAATGCTTTATCACTTTCACTTAGCCATAGGAGTTCGAGGGTGGGGCTACGATATAGCCCCTAGTGGCACCGTGCTCTCTGAATTTGGGGCGCGTATGTGCCTGACCGGGAAATGGCCCTTCGTCAAAGCGGATGAATTCTAAACATTCCGGTAGTCGATCGAGTGGTTGACCAGTCTCTCGTTGTATCATGACAGTCAGTTTTTGGCTTTCTCTACTGAGGTGCTCGCCCAGCCGAACCGGGGCACAATCGCAGTAGTTCTCCTGGTGACGCGTTAGCCGATGATACGGAACGTAAGGCAGCAAAACACAGGAGCCGGGCAAACCCAACATTTGACCAAAGACATGAGTTGGAGCTGATGCATATAAGGCCTAACTCGAGACGCCGAACACTCCCTAAGGTGTTTGGTCTTTATAATAACGGGCAGGACAATGCCCTAAGCCCCTAGTGTCCAGGTACACGCAAGGTCCTCTGACGCGGCCGATGCCAAAACGCCAGTCTCCTCTGTGGTTATAATTAGAAACCAGGGGATTATAGCAACAAGAGACAGTAAGAAAGGTTTACGCAGGGTCTTAATCTGAAAAGAATCCTTGCAACGGGTCCCTACTGCACGTGTGCGCCTGTGTCTCCATTGTGTCGTATCCTGGACGGGTGTGCACGTTGTTCATCTGTAAAAAGAGAGGAACTTAGTTTGAAAGGAAATCGTGCGAAAAGTGCATTAAAATTGAAATATTAATGAATGAATAAAGCTGAGCCTATATTAGCTCATTATTGCTTATACGCACAGCCCCTTGTGAAGGGGTGTGCGGCTAGGGAGCCCCTAGCTTATTTATGTCGGACTCGTCTAGCCGTGTCCGGGGTCTTTGAACGACCTTTTAATGAAATGATGCCACGTGGACCGGGCATTTTAAGTGTAAGAGACGTGTAATGTGGTATTGCGTTAAAGCGGACAAAAGCTTCACATCCCAATAGTGCTTGATAGCTACTTTTGAATGGGGCGACATGAAAGATTAGCATTTCGCGTCGGAAGTTGTCGGGTGACCCGAACACAACTTCTAGTAGTAAGGAGCCCGTGCACTTGGCGTAAGGGCCTGGCGTCACTCCTTTGAAGGAAGTGCGGCTATTTCGAATTAGTAAGGTCTATCCCCATCTTGCGGATTGTGTCCGGATATAGCAGGTTTAAATCGCTGCCGCCGTCCATCAGGACTTGTGTAAATTGTAGTCCGTCGATTATAGGATCCAATATCAGAGCAGTCCATCCTGCGTTTCGAATACTTCTGGAATAATCCAGGTGGTCGAAAGTGATTGGTTTTGACATCCAATCTCGAGGTTCCGCTGGGGTGAACCGTGCGGCACCTATTTTAGCGGGTGCCGCATTGTTTTTCCGTACTATCACATGAAGTGAGTTTACTGTTTTGACTTCTTGTGGGAAAGTCTTTTGTTTTCCGGCGCTCTGCTGGTGGGGTTCGTCATCATTCTCGCTTAGCGCGTCGAGCCCCTTGTGTTCGGCGTTGAGTCGGCCGGACTGTTTGAAAACCCAACTATCTCGGTGGGTGTGGTTTGCAGGCCTTCCGGAGGTACTGTGGATTTGACATATCCGATCCAAAATTTTGTTTAAGTTGGATAGCTCGTCACTGTTGTCCTTAAGAGGCAGTGTTTTATTGTTTGGCCGCGGGCTTTTGAATCCGGCGTTAACCGCCGTGTTCTTTGGGCTTTTTTCTTTATTTCGGCGCTGATCCTTTCTGCGCCGTGATTTTTCATTTCCATCTCTGATCTCGGATGTACTCGGGTCGCTGGTGTTGCATCTTGCTAGCCAGCTGTCCTCCCCTGTGCAAAAGCGGGTCATGAGGCTTGTTAGCGCGGCCATTGTTCTCGGCTTCTCTTGGCCGAGGTGTCTGGCGAGCCATTCGTCTCGGACGTTATGTTTAAAAGCTGCTAAGGCTTCGGCGTCCGGACAGTCGACTATTTGGTTCTTTTTGGTAAGGAACCTGTTCTAGAATTTGCGTGCTGACTCTCCGGGCTGTTGAGTTATGTGACTTAAATCGTCTGCATCCGGAGGGCGGACATAAGTCCCTTGAAAATTTGCTATAAACACGTCCTCGAGCTCTTCCCAACTTCCAATAGTATTTTCTGGGAGGCTTTTGAGCCAATGCCGAGCTGGCCCTTTGAGCTTGAGGGGTAGATATTTTATGGTGTGGAGATCATCTCCTCTAGCCATGTGTATGTGGAGGATGTAATCCTCGATCCAGACTCCAGGGTCTGTTGTTCCGTCGTATGCCTCTATGTTTACGGGTTTGAACCCTGCTGGAAATTCATGATCCAGCACCTCATTGGTGAAACATAGTGGGTGTGCGGCGCCCCTGTATTTGGGTGTACCGTTGTCTTCGAACACTTGGCGTGTTTTGTTGCTTCCTAGGGCCCTCTTTTTTGGCCCATAAATGGACCTGACCTGGCCATCTGTTTTCCGAGGATCATGAGCCGGCTTGTGTGCGGCGCCGCTTGTCGCTTTTGGCCTGTCACCTGGTCGTCTATCCGGCTAGGCGGCCTCTTTGCTTTTTGACTGTGGGGGCTCTATGGCCTCCTCGTCGAATTCTGGCAGCAGTTTGCGCTTCGGGTAGCTCTTTGTTTGGTGGCCATTGCCATATTTGTCCGCGGTCTTGAGTACCTTGCTCCACCTCATTCTGAGTGTATCTTCCGCTGTTTTGAGCTTCATTTTTTCTTTCTTCAGACTTCTTGCAGTGGCGAGAAGTCTTTTGTGAAGGTTCTTATGCTCCGGTGGTGTGTCCGGTGTGAGATCGTCTGGACTGTTGTTTTCGCCGGGCATAGATTGATTATCTGATTCATCCTGTTCGGATGGTTGCTTGGTTGCATGCTCGTTGCCCACTGGTTTGCTCTACTCTATTGCTGGGTCCTTAGGAGTGCTGTTATTGTCGAGGCGGGACTTAGGGCGGCGCCTACGTCGCCGTTTTGGTTGTTTTTGGCGGAATTATCCTTTGCCGCTTCCCGTTGTTCCTCGTTATCGCTTCCTTTTGGGGTGTCCACCATATATACATCATGGGTTGAAGCTTCCTTCCAGTGCCCCGTAGGCGCTGGTTCTTGGTCGTCTCTGGCATCGTCGTCCATACCGTCGATGTCTTCAGAGTCGTAGTCTAGCATGTCGGTTAGATCGTCGACAGTGGCTACAAAGTGGGTGGTGGGTGGGTTTTGAATTTCTTCATCGTCCGCATCCCAACCATCCTGGCCGCAGTCCGGCCAGGGCTCCCTAGGTAGCGAGAGATGCTTTAGCGAATTTAGGACGTCGCCAAAGGGTGAGTGCTGAAAGATGTCCGCAACGGTGAACTCCATGATCGGCGCCCAATCGGATTCGATTGGTAGGGGCGCAGGCGGTTCGGAGTCCGGTAGGGAGTCCGGCACCTTGGAGTCACGGGCTTTACACGGGACAAGGTCGGTATTCGGCTCCATCGCCGTAGCGGTTGCAGCTCCCGAGGCGGTGTCCAGCCACCCATCCTCGATCTGCGCGATCGGCTCCGGACTATGGGTCGGAGCGGATTCGTGTGCGGCCCCCAAGGTACTGTCCGGCGGCAGAGTTAGATCATGCCCACCGTGATAGTGCGGCACGCTCGGCTGTGGCTCGAATCCATCGAAGATCAAGTCTCCGCGGATGTCCGCCGTGAAGTTTAGGCTTCCAAATCTGACCTGATGGCCCGGGGTGTAGCTTTCGATCTGCTCCAGATGGCCAAGTGAATTGGCCCGCAGCTTGCGGCCGCCAATCTGAAGATCTGTCCGGGAGAAAAGCCTCACCGACGGGCGGCGTCGTTGTTGATTGAAGAAGCCATCAAGCCTATCGGTGGCGACACGAGGAACTCTCAATGAAAGCACCAATGTCGGTGTCAAACCGGCGGATCTCGGTAGGGGGTCCCGAACTGTGCGTCTAGGCGGATGGTAACAGGAGACAAGGGACACGATGTTTTTGCCCAGGTTCGGGCCCTCTCGATGGAGGTAAAACCCTACTCCTGCTTGATTGATATTGATGATATGGGTAGTACAAAAGTGGATCTACCACGAGATCAAGCAGGCTAAACCCTAGAAGCTAGCCTATGGTATGATTGTTGTAATGGTTGTGTTGTCCTACGGACTAAAGCCCTCCGGTTTATATAGACACCGGAGAGGGCTAGGGTTACACAGAGTCGGTTACAATGGTAGGAGATCTACACATCCATATCGCCAAGCTTGCCTTCCACGCCAAGGAAAGTCCCATCCGGACACGGGACGAAGTCTTCAATCTTGTATCTTCATAGTCTTGGATTCCGGCCGATGATGATAGTCCGGCTATCCGGACACCCCCTAGTCCAGGACTCCCTCACTCCCCCTCTCTCGTGGAGATCTATTCGATGTAATCTTCTTTTTGCGGTGTGTTTGTTGAGATCGATGAATTGTGGGTTTATGATCCAGTATTATCTATGGAAAATATTTGATTCTTCTCTGAATTCTTTTATGTATGATTGAGTTGTCTTTGCAAGTCTCTTCGAATTATCCTTTTTGGTTTGGCCAACTAGATTGGTAGTTCTTGCAATGGGAGAAGTGCTTAGCTTTGGGTTCAATCTTGCGGTGTCCTTACCTAGTGACAGAAGGGGCAGCAAGGCACGTATTGTATTGTTGCCATCGAGGATAACAAGATGGGGTTTTTATCATATTGCATGAATTTATCCCTCTACATCATGTCATCTTGCTTACGGCGTTACTCTGTTTTTACTTAATACTCTAGATGCATGATGGATAGCGGTCGATGAGTGGAGTAATAGTAGTAGATGCAGAATCGTTTCGATCTACTTGTTTTGGACGTGATGCCTATATACATGATCATTGCCTAGATATACTCATAACTATGCTCAGTTCTGTCAATTGCTCAACAGTAATTTGTTCATCCATCGTAGAATACTTATGCCCTTGAGAGAAGCCACTAGTGAAACCTATGGCCTCCGGGTCTATTCTCATCATTTCAATCTCTATAACTTTATTTACTTGCTTTGTTTTTACTTTGCTTTTAGTTTTTACTTTGCATCTATCTATCAAAAATACCAAAAATATTATCTCTATCAGATCTCACTCTCGTAAGTGACCGTGAAGGGATTGACAACCCCTAAGCGTTGGTTGCGAGTTGCTATCGTCTTGTGTAGGTACAAAGGACTTGTGCATGGTCTCCTACTGGATTGATACCTTGGTTCTCAAAAACTGAGGGAAATAATTACGCTACTTTACTGCATCATCCTCTCCTCTTCGGGGAAATCCAACGCAGTGCTCAAGAGGTAGTAAGAAGAATTTCTGGCGCCGTTGCCGGGGAGGCTCACGCAAGCAAGTCAACCATACCAAGTACCCATCACAATCCCTATCTCTCGCATTACATTATTTGCCATTTGCCTCTTGTTTTCCTCTCCCCCACTTCACCCTTGCCATTTTATTCGCCCTTCTTCCGTTCGATCTTATGTTTGCTTGTACCTTCTTTTTGCTTGCATCTTCGCTTGCTAAAAGTTTATGGATCCTCATCCGCTTGCCAATATTTTTAAGAGATCCAATTATGATGAACCAATTGCTAGTGAGTTTTGTGCACTAGATTATCTTTATGAAGTTTTGCTTGAAATTCGTGAATCTAGAAATTGTGATGAAGTACTTTATGAAGAGATTCACGATAACTCTTTGAATAAAAAGCATGATTGCAATGATTTTACTATAAGTTCTCTTGATGACAATTGTGCTAATAATATGCAAAACCCTAAGCATGGGTATGCTAGTTTTGCTATGTCTACTACTTGTTGCAATGATCATGATTGGGGTAATTCTTCTTATGATCTTGAAAATTTATTTAAGCCCCATGATGAATATGAGATTGATAATAGTGTTTGCAATAATATTGAAAGTGGGTTTGGAAGAGTGCCAACTTTAGATCCCACACATTTGGAGTATGTTCAATCTTATGATATTTTTGATAAAAGTGGGTTTGGAGAGGTCGTGACTTTAGTTAATGTTAATCCCACTATGTTGGAAGAGTGTCAACTTTGCATACATGTGGATCGTGTCGAGAATAAGTTATGTGATAGCTATTTTGTTGAATTTGCTTATGATCCTACAGGTAATTATTATGAGAGAGGAAAATATGGTTGTAGAAATTTTCATGTTACTAAATTACCTCTCTTCATGTTGAGATTGCTATCATCTCTTTGTTCTTCCCTGCATATGCTAGTTTTTGCTTGCCTTGATAATTTGTTTGCTTACAGGATTCCTATGCATAGGAAGTATGTTAGACTTAAGTGTGTTTGTCACATATTTTATGATGCTCTCTTTGTGCTTCAATTCAAGTCTTTCATGTGAGCATCATTGAAATCTCATTGCCTAGCTAGGGGCGTTAAACGATAGCGCTTGTTGGGAGGCAACCCAATTTTATTTTGTATTTTGTGTTTTTTGTTTTTGCTTCTGTTTAGGAATAAATAATCCATCTACCATCTGTTTGGATGTGCTTTTATGTTTTAATTAGTGTTTGTGCCAAGTAGAACCTATAGGATAACCTACGATGATAGTTGATTTGATTCTGCTGAAAAACAGAAACTTTGCGCGCACGAATTTAGTTATGGTAAATCACAGGAACATGATTTTGCGTTGATTCTTTTTGCTTCTGATCAATAAACAAAATTTCCAGGACTTCCTATTTTGGTAGAAGTTTTAGAGTTCCATAAGTTTGAGTTAGTTACAGATTTCTACAGACTGTTCTGTTTTTGACAGATCCTGTTTTTCGTGTGTTGTTTGCTTATTTTGATGCATCTATGGCTAGTAAATTAGTTTATAAACCATAGAGAAGTTGGAATACAGTAGGTTTAACACCAATATAAATAAATAATGAGTTTATTCCAGTATCTTTAAGTAGTCTTTTGTTTACTTTCTCTAACGGAGCTCACGAGATTTCTGTTGAGTTTTGTGTTGTGAAATTTTCAAGTTTTGGGTGAATTCTTTTGATAGATTATGGAACAAGGAGTGGCAAGAGCCTAAGATTGGGGATGCCCATGGAACCCCCAAGATAATCCAAGGACACCAAAAAGTCAAAGCTTGGGGATGCCCCGGAAGGCATCCCCTCTTTCGTCCACTTCCATCGGTAATTTACTTGGAGCTATATATTTATTCACCAACATGATATGTGTTTTGATTGGAGCGTCTTGTATTATTTGTGTCTTTGCTTGTTAGTCTACCACAATCATCCTTGCTGTACACAAATTTTGAGAGAGCCATACATGAATTGGAATTTGTTAGAATACTCTATGTGCCTCACTTATATATTTTGAGCTTGATAGTTTTGCTCATAGTGCTTCACTTATATCTTTTGAGCATGATAATTGTTGCTCTAGTACTTCACTTAGATCTTTTAGAGCACGGTGGTGGATTTGTTTTAAATAAACAATTGATCTCTCATGCTTCACTTAGATTATTTTGATAGTCTTTAATAGCATGGTAATTTGCTTAATGTTAATATACTTGGTATTCAAGATATGTGAAACTTTCTTTTGAGTGAATTGAAGCCTAAGATAAGTTTGATGCTTGATAATTGTTTTGAGATATGGAGGTGATAATATGAAAGTCGTGCTAGTTGGGTGATTATGAATTTGAGAAATACTTGTGTTGAAGTTTGCAAGTCCCGTAGCATGCACGTATGGTTAAAGTTGTGTAACAAATTTGAAACATGAAGTGTACCTGGCTTGTGCATCCTTATGAGTAGCGGTCGGGGACGAGCGATGGTCTTTTCCTACCAATCTATCCCCCTAGGAGCATGCGCGTAGTACTTGAATTTTGATGACTTCTAAATTTTTGCAATAAGTATATGAGTTCTTTTGACTAATGTTGAGTCCATGGATTATCGCACTCTCACCTTTCCACCTTTGCTAGCCTCTTGATGCACTGCATTGCCCTTTCTCACCTTGAGAGTTGGCGCAAACTTCGCCGGTGCATCCAAACCCCGTGATACGATATACTCTATCACACATAAACCTCCTTATATCTTCCTCAAAACAGCCACCATACCTACCTATCATGGCAGTTCCATAGCCATTCCGAGATATATTGCCATGCAACTTCCATCATCATCATCATGACATACATTACTTTTGTCATATTGCCATTGCATGATCTTGTAGTTGACATCGTATTTGTGCCAAAGCCACCATGCATTATTTTCCATACATGTCACTCTTGATTCATTGCACCATCCCGGTACACCGCCGGAGGCATTCATATAGAGTCATATCTTGTTCTAAGTTTCGAGTTGTAATCCTTGTGTTGTAATCAATAGAAGTGTGATGATCATCATTATTAGAGCATTGCCCAAATAAAAAAAGAGAGAGAGAAAGGCCAAAAAGGCCCAAAAAAGGAAAAAAGAAAATAAAAAAAAGGGCAATGCTACTATCTCTTTTTCCACACTTGTGCTTCAAAGTAGCACCTTGTTCTTCATGTAGTGAGTCTCATATATTGTGCTTCAAAGTAGCACCTTATTCCTCATGTAGTGAGTCTCATAAGTTGTCTTTTTATACTAGTGGGAATTTTTCATTATAGAACTTGGCTTGTATATTCCTACGATGGGCTTCCTCAAATGCCCTAGGTCTTCGTGAGCAAGCGAGTTGGATGCACACCCACTGGTTTTCTTTTGTTGAGCATTCATAGCTCTAGTGCATCCGTGTTGCATGGCAATCCCTACTCCTCATGTTGACATCAATTGATGGGCATCTCCATAGCCCGTTGATTAGCCTCGTCAATGTGAGACTTTCTCCTTTTTTGTCTTCTCCACACAAATCCCCATCATCATATTCTATTCCACCCATAGTGCTATATCCATGGCTCACGCTCATGTATTGCGTGAAGGTTGAAAAAGTTTGAGATTATTTAAGTATGAAACAATTGCTTGGCTTCTCATCGGGGGTATAGAAGTTGGGAACATCTTTGTGTGATGAAAAGGAAGCATAGCCTAACTATATGATTTTATAGGGATGAACTTTCTTTTGCCATATTATTTTGAGAAGACATGATTGCTTTGATTAGTATGCTTGAAGTATTATAATTTTTGTGTCAATATGAAATTTTGTCTTGAATCTTTCGGATCTGAATATTCATATCACAATTAAGAAGATTTACATTGAAGTTATGCCAAAGTATCACTCCGCATCAAAAATTCTTTTTTATCATTTACCTACTCCAGGACGAGCAGGAATTAAGCTTGGGGATGCCTCATATGTCTCCAACGTATCTATAATTTTTGATTGCTCCATGCTACTTTATCTACTATTTTGGACTATATTGGGCTTTATTTTCCACTTTTATATTACTTTTGGGACTAACTCATTAACCGGAGGCCCAGCCTGTAATTGCTGTTTTTTGCCTTTTTCAAGATTTCAAGAAATGAATATCAAACGGAGTCCAAACGGAATGAAACCTTCGGATTGTGATTTTCCAACGAACGTGATCCAAGAGACTTGGACCCTACTCCAAGCAGGTGCGAGGAGGTCACGAGGGTGGAGGCGCGCCCCTACCTCGTGGGCCCCTCGAGCTCCACCGACGCACTCCTTCCTCCTATATATACCTATGTATCCCGAATGATCGAAACAGGGCCAAAACCTAATTCCACCGCCGTAACCTTCAGATCCACGAGATCCCATCTTGGGCCTGTTAGGAGCTCACTGGAGGGGCATCCACCACAGAGGGCTTCTACATCATCACCATAGCCCCTCCGATGAAGTGTGAGTAGTTTACTTGAGACCTTCGGGTCCATAGCTAGTAGCTAGATGGCTTCTTCTATCTTTTGGATCTCAATACAATGTTCTCCCCTCTCTCGTGGAGATCTATTCGATGTAATCTTCTTTTTGCGGTGTGTTTGTTGAGACCGATGAATTGTGGGTTTATGATCCAGTATTATCTATGGAAAATATTTGATTCTTCTCTGAATTCTTTTATGTATGATTGAGTTATCTTTGCAAGTCTCTTCGAATTATCCTTTTTGGTTTGGCCAACTAGATTAGTAGTTCTTGCAATGGGAGAAGTGCTTAGCTTTGGGTTCAATCTTGCGGTGTCCTTACCTAGTGACAGAAGGGCATCAAGGCACGTATTGTATTGTTGCCATCCAGGATAACAAGATGGGGTTTTTATCATATTGCATGAATTTATCCCTCTACATCATGTCATCTTGCTTACAGCGTTACTCTGTTTTTACTTAATACTCTAGATGCATGCTGGATAGCGGTCGATGAGTGGAGTAATAGTAGTAGATGCAGAATCGTTTCAATCTACTTGTTTTGGACATGATGCCTATATACATGATCATTGCCTAGACATACTCATAACTATGCTCAATTTTGTCAATTGCTCAACAGTAATTTGTTCATCCACCGTAGAATACTTATGCTCTTGAGAGAAGCCACTAGTGAAACCTATGGCCTCCGGGTCTATTCTCATCATATCAATCTCTATAACTTTGTTTACTTGCTTTGTTTTTACTTTGCTTTTACTTTTTACTTTGCATCTATCTATCAAAAATACCAAAAATATTATCTCTATCAGATCTCACTCTCGTAAGTGACCGTGAAGGGATTGACAACCCCTAAGCGTTGGTTGCGAGTTGCTATCGTTTTGTGTAGGTACGAGGGACTTGTGCGTGGTCTCCTACTAGAGTGATACCTTGGTTCTCAAAAACTGAGGGAAATACTTACGCTACTTTACTGCATCATCCTTTCCTCTTCGGGGAAATCCAACGCAGAGTTCAAGAGGTAGCAATAGCCTCCACACAAAATCTAACCGTTACACACAAATTCCCAAACTCGGTGAGACCGAATGGTAAAACTCAGTCAGACCGATTCAGGTCAAAATATGAATGTTCGGCTTTTCGGTGGGACCGATACAATCAACTCGGTGGGACCGATGTGCTACGGTTAACGTAATCTCGGTGTGACCGATCACATGAACTCGGTGGGACTGATTTCAGTAATAAGCACATAGAGAGTTGGTCAGGCAAACTCTGTGGGACCGACTCGCTCATCTCGGTGAGACCGAAACATTACGAAAAGGAAACAGGGAATTTGCATTGCGAACTCGGTGGGACCGATTTGCTCATTTCGGTGCGACCGAAACGTTACGAAAAGGAAACAGGGAGTTTGCAATCCCATCTTGGTGAGACCGAGATCCCTATTGGTGAAACCGAAGTGACTAGGGTTTGTGACAGTGGCTATGTCAAATGAACTCGATGGCGCCGGATAGATCAAATCGGTGGGGCCGAGTTTGACTTTTAGGTTTAGGACATATGTGGAAATGAAAAAGTGGTTGAGGGTTTTTGGATCATATCACTAAGCATTTTGAGCAAGTAAGCCATTAAGCAACACCTCATCCCCTTTTAATAGTATTGGCTTTCCTATGGACTCAATGTGATCTTGGATCACTAAAAAGAAAATGTAGAGTCTTGAGCTTGTTGCCAATATGTGCCCTTAGTATTTTGAGGGGTCCACATCACTAGTCAATGCCATGCCAATCACTGAACTTTCTGAAATGATCATCTAAAAAGAGCATTAATTCAATGAGCTATATGTTGTTAAGAATTACCAAACCACCCAGGGATTAGTTGCACTTTCACTTGTCGAATGCCAAGACATTCCTTAAACAGTCTAACAAAATAAGAATATCATACAGGAAAAAGCCTTGATGGAAAGCGCATATACAAAATAAGACTATGTTTTGGTTATAAAGTATAGATTTCCAGCTATTTTTAACTGATAAAGTAGGTATATGCCCATCATTAATCTTCTTTATTAGGTTACCAAATATAAGAGATTGATTTATATATTTTTTGCTTCTTGGTTGTGGACTTATTACTATTTATTTGGTTACCAAATAAGTTAGACTGTGAATTTATATTGCTATAAAGGAATATATGAAGGGGATGAAAATCATAAAAAATCGACGAAGGGTGGATTGTTGAACGAAGGGGTGGTGTGGAGAAGTGAATATGAAACCTTACTTTCGTTTTTAAGTACTCCCTCCGATCCATATTATTTGTCGTTGAAAAGGATGTATTTAGATATATTTCAGTGCTAGATACACCGTTAAGCGACAAGTAATATGAATTAGAAGTAGTAGTAAAGATAGCGATAGAGATTATTTGTAAAGTTCCCTAAAAGTTGAATTTTTAGTTAAATTATTCACCACTCCTTCCTTGGAAAAAGTTCGCATATTTTGGTTAGTTTTTTCCGGGCATATTTTTGTTAGTTTCTAATGTATCCGGGAACATTTTTTTTTGCAAAAAAGACCAGATGTATTGTTAAAGTTCACCGAAAGTACAAAACATCTCAAACATAAATACATAATAAAAATCATATCAAGATTCCGAAAAGAAACCATCGAACAACCACCACTGTAGCCAGAACGAGTCGTTGATGCGCCATTGTCACCTCTTCCCTACCCGAGCCGGCTTGGCCTTCTCGATATCAGCCGGGAAATGTTCGTGCATGTGCCCGTAAGGGCCAGCACCCTTGAGTCGCAGTCGTCGGCGTTGAACCCTTGCATAGATCTGAAACACTTGTCACCAAAATTCGCCACATGACGAGAAACCCTAACCTCACGGCCCCATGAAGAAAACAGGAATCTACGCCAGAGCTACGTCTACTACATCTAGACGGACGAACTCCAGAAGGGTCGGAGCCCGGAAGAGAACTCGAAGAAGAAGCGCCACCATCCATTCGAGCCCGCACTTGCGAGGACTAAAAAACCCTAACCTAAACTATTATGTTTATATATTCAATATGAATTCCTCAATTTTTGAAAGTTTTGCGATGTCAACAAGCTTGTTCGAAGCAAAATTAGTGTGTATACGAGGAAATAGTACACACACAACTTGTTTTCGAAAGATAACAGAACACTCTCACGTACCACAATATATTTGTGCATAAAATTGAATAGTAAAGTATAATTTTAAACCCATAGAGATTTTTGAACTGAACCCAAACTGCTAATCGCTGAAGTTGTGACACCAAAGTCACCAATCACGGTCATTAGTGGCTACCACATTTTTTGAATTGTTTGAATTGCTTACCACATGTGTCACGTGGCTACCACATGACCCAGAGTTAGCTCAAATGAGCTCGAGTGAACAGGGAATACAAAAATTCAAGAAATCTGAAAATATTTTGTGACAAACATTGAAAGAAGTTTCAAGTCCTTGCAAAAATTCATCGTGGAATCACATCCCTAGAAGGCATGGCAAAAAAAAGCGGTACTTTGAAAATGCTACTTTCAAGAGTATTTTCGAGCACTGAATTTTTTTTTGCCACCCGTTACAGGAGCGTGATTTCATGATGAAATTTTGCAAGCACTTGATTTGTTTGAATTTTTTTATTAATTTTACTGTCCACCGAGCTCGATGCATATGGACACTTTCGCTATCACGAGCCGTCTTTCTTCCCCACTGCAAGAGTGGTGCTCTGGCGTACGCAAGATAGAGCCAAAATCAAGGGAGGTTCCATTTGTGAGTGACACAAACCGACGGTGCTCGAAAACAGCGGAAGCAATTCCCGAAGCGAGCCACGCCTGCGCGACCTCGTCAAAACTACTCTACTCTCTATGTGTTACCCACGTCACGTGCAGGTACATTTTCTTTGGGCACTACTCTACACCGGTGCACCGGCAGCCGGTCGACCAGGACCGTACTATTCCTAGGCGCATCAATAAGGCTAGTCATAGTGGGAGTAACATAGACTAGTAAGGCTGGTCACAATGGGGAGGAACTTAGGAGTAACATCACACACTCCAATGCAACTTTGCTTATGTGGCACATATTTAATGAAGAGAGAGGTGCTTGTGGTAACTAGCTAAGTTACCGGAACATCACACACTCCAAGAAACAATGAGTCTATAACCTAATAAATACATTGTTGCATGACACTACATAGATGTTCCTACCCACTATGGAGGTAGTAACATAGTCTAGGAAAGTGTGTATGTTACTAGCTTATGTTCTTGCCCATTGTGACCAGCCTAACATGCATAGTGGGTAGTGTCATAGATGTGGTAACATAGAGAGCTTCATTTATTACTTTGTAGACTCATTTTACATTGGGAACCGCTATGTGATGGTAACATATATGTTACTTCATTTGCATCTCTCCTCATTAATTACTTGCCACATCATACTTTTTGCCTATGTGGCATGCATGTTACTACCTATGTTACTCCCACTATGAGCAGCCTAACTGCTAGCCATCGGATATGCCTCCTCGCTTTGTCCTTCTCCATCGTCTTCCTAAAAAAGCTGCAGGGCCCCACATCGGAGTGAGAGGAGGCTGCAGCGCCGTTGACCCCCGCCGTAATCCCCCGCAAGGCGACCGAGTCCGAAGCACTGCCGCACACCCCGGGCTCGTCGCTGCTCGCCACCCTCACACAACCTCCTCCTCATGCTCTGAAAAAAAATTGATCCATGGAGCTTCTAGCACGACTCCTCGTCGGTTCCAGTATGAAAAATCCTCATCCGTGACTCGCAGCCTCGCAGCTGCCCTGGCGTCGTCGCCCTCATCCCAGGGCAGCCGTTCATCGTCGTAGCAATACTGTCGAAGTTGCAGCTCGCAATGAAGAGCAAAAAAATTGCCGATCGGAGAAAAAATCTACGACGCTTGTAGCAAAAATCATCGTCGCCGTAGTGAATGATCGCAGCTGCGCCGTGAATGGACGTAGCAAAATAATTCGTTGGACGTAGAAAAAATCCATGACGGTTGCAAGAAAAATCGTTGCCATTGTCGCGGGGTCGCAACTCAGCCATGGATGAATGTAGCAAAAAAACCTAGCCGGTTGTAGCAAAATCCGACGGCGATGGCAGCAAAAATCATCGTCTCCGTTTGGTTCCAGCAAAAATGTTTATCCGTTGTAGCATCCCTCGTCACCGGATGTAGCATCTCACGCAGCGGTTGCAGCATTCGATAAAAACACTAAAGCTATGTATAGGCACATCCATGGTGACTGTTGTATCGACGTCTCCAGGGCGTCAAGGCCACCACAAAGATGGCACAAAAAAAGGTTGAACTACGGTTGAAGCTTTCGGGTGAACGATTGTAGATTTTTCACTTGTAAGGTGTGTGGTTGAAGCTTTATGTACCTTCGGTTGAAACTTTCTAATAAAACGGTGGAAGCTTTGAAAAAGATAGTTCCAACATCGCCTCCACTGTCACGTGCCATGATGGGCCGCACGCCATTGACAGTCACCAGCGTCGCGCACGACTTCTTTGCAGATGTCCCCGCCGTGGCTCCCCCTACCAGCAAGGGCTCGTCATGCCCGCACACTACATGTGGCGGCGGAGATGGAGAAAAGGAGTAGTTGCCCCGTGTTGTGGGGAAGAAGAAGAAGACGCGTGAAAAAAAACGATTCAATTGAGGAGCGTTCCCACGACGCACGATCGAGAGCGATCGTACGGGCATGTACAATGGTGTTATCTTAGGAGCGCCACGTAAGATAAATGATGAGGTGGAGGAGAGAGAACTCATAAAAAAAGGCTTGTCCTCTCTTATTTAAGATAAGACAAGAGATGATCTCTTAGCACAATTTGTCTCACCATGTTTTAAGGAATGACTAGTTATTGAAGATAAGTCTAAGATATAACCCATTGTAGACATATTTTTTTGTCATCTCTAAATTACATGCAAGACTTAAGATAAGACTGTCTCATCAACCATTGTACATTGCCCTAAGGCTAGCGAGCGTCCGGCCCAATCTTGGGCCGGCAGTCCGGCTACAAACGTTTACCATTTTTTTTTCTGTCATCGAAAAGATCGTCACGTCTAGCAGACCTCAGGCAGTCAACCGTGATGAATGGGTCACAGGAACAAACTCTTAAGACGTATCTCGTTTAGAGTTTACACTACTGTAATTAATGCTTCACCGTAGAGGAGAATGAAACACCAAAAATATGCAAACATTTTTTTCTTCACAAAATGTCGAACGGTAAAATCCAGATTCCAGCGATGCGGTTATGACTTAATTAAGTATTCCCTCATTCCCAAAATATAAGGTGTGATTGATTTTGCATGGTCTTTAATGCACGACTTTGATCACTAATATATACTCTCTCCGTCCCAAAATTTTTGTCTTAGATTTGTTTAAATACGGATGTATCAAGTCACTTCTTAGTATTAGATACATCCGTGTCAAGAATCCTTTTGTACATATTGGGTCTGAAACTTTTCCCCCGAAACTCCCGGAGCGCTCCTTTGGCAATTTAGGGTTTTGAGGGTGGAACCTGGCGGCGCACGTCGATCTACTCGGCGGGGCGAGGGGTCTGCGGTTCGGAGGATGGCAACATCATCGGATCAGCGAGGAGGGAAGGAGCCCATGTCGCCCCGTGCGGCAAGGGCGAAGTTACCGGAAGCCCTAGGAAAGCTTGACATCACGGAGGAGGAGGCGACTCAGCTGGTGCTGGATGACCGGGATGACGGGGTGCCGACGAAGTGGATGCTGGCGGGGAAGGTATTGCACCGGAATATACTTCACATCCAGACTATTATCAGTGCCCTTCGGCCGGCTTGGGGAAACCCTAAGGGATTAGCTTTTCGATCTATTGGAGATAATACGTTTGTAACTGAATTTGCAAATCAACGGGATCGTGATCGTGTATGAGAGGGATCGCCATGGCATGTGAGTAAGAATGCGGTGATTCTGTCGGAGTTTGATGATTGCATGCGTCCCTCTGAACTCAGGTTTGAT
Organism: Aegilops speltoides; assembly: GCA_021437245.1. Classification (NCBI taxonomy): domain Eukaryota; kingdom Viridiplantae; phylum Streptophyta; class Magnoliopsida; order Poales; family Poaceae; genus Aegilops; species Aegilops speltoides. Next base: position 496,858,828 of record CM038145.1, read on the forward strand.
AGGCTGCAACTTTGGGCTAGAGTTGTAAACCTTCCCTTCAATCCGAGGGATGATAAATGGAGTGTTGCTATTGCTAAACAGATTGATAAACAAGCAACACATGTATCGTTTGATCATGTGAATGGATATTTGAGAGCAAGAGTTACGATTGATGTGAGTAAGCCTCTTAGGAGGTGGATACTGATTGAGTCAGCTCGTAGAAAATGTTCAGACTTGTATCATATCCAATACGAGAATGTACCACACTTCTATTTTTCGTGTGGCCGGCTTGGTCACTCAGATCTGTACTGTCCGACGCCGGGGACTAGGGATGCCAATGGAGATTTACCATTTGGGAAGAATTTGAGACCTATGGATGAATGGAAGAGGGCGTACTCGGGTGACGGCTCGTCAAAGGAGTATCAGGGTTTTTCGAGGAACAAAGCTGAGACGAGATACTCTAGTACTGCTGCAGAAAAGGGTGCAGAGGTCACCTCCCCAATTAAACAACGCGAGCAGTACAAGCGCAAAGGGGGGGGTGAACACTAATCAACAGGTTTACAGGAGGGTGGAAATACCACTACTGACTAATGAACCATTTGCGACAAATGGTGAAGGTGTAGTTCTTGGGTCCTCTGGAAAAGATTTGAGTCAGGAAAAGGATGGAGATGAGCCAAGGGAACCGAAGAAAAAGAAACCTACGCCGGTGAATTCTGGTAGCACGGCAGAGGCTGCGATGCGGCCCTGCTACTCGCAGTGAGTTGCCTAAGCTGGAACTGTCGAGGGCTTGGGAACCCATCGACAGTTCGAGAGCTTCGCAGTATGGTGAAGCAGGAAGTGCCCTGTCTCCTGTTTGTTATGGAGACAAAAAATCTTAGCAAAGAGAGTCGAAGCGTTGCAAAATCAGTTAGGCTTTGCAGGGTGTTTTGCTGTGGATAGCAGAGGTTTGAGTGGAGGTATTGGTCTGTTTTGGTCGGCTGACATTCGAGTCGAGCTCAAAATTTATAGTTCTGCCCACATTGATGTGGAAGTGCAGAAGGTGGAAGGAAGATCAGATAAGTGGAGGTTCACCGGTTTCTACGGTGCACCAAAGGCTGAGGATCGCTATCAGAGTTGGTGTTTTCTCCAGACCCTGTTCGCGATACAACATTCAGCATGGATCAGTGTCGGTGACATTAATGAAACTCTGTATGGTTCAGAGCACTTCTCGCGAGCCGCTCGGCCTGAATGGAAAATGCGAGCATTTAGAGAAGTTGCAGAAGAATGTATGTGGCAGGATCTTGGATGGTCAGGAACAGAATACACATGGGGTAATGGACAGCCAGGACATGCAAATGTGAAGGCTCGGATTGATAGAGCTTTTGGCAATCCGGAGCTTCTTAATATGTTTGCTCATGCTCACGTTAGGCACATCGGCACAACAGAATCCGATCACTGTTTTGTTAAAGTGGAATTACATGAATATGTGGCCAAGGGCCGCTCTAGAGCAAACAAACAGTTTCGCTATGAAGATATGTGGCAGTGTCATGCGGCAGGGGCTTGGTGGTGTTCTTCAGGCACTTTCTTCAATGCAATCAACGTTATCTGAATGAGGTGCTGCTGAGTTTGGGTGCTTGGCACATAAAATTCATAAACTTTGGTCCAGGCTTGAGAAATTGTGTGGCCAATCTATAGGTCGAGGGCCCTCTTTTGAGGAGTTATCGGTTGCAAAATAGCTCAGAGAGGCCCTGCGACAGGAGGAGATCTTCTTGAAGTAGCAATCAAGAGTGATATGGTTGAGGCAGAGAGACCGAAACACGAAATACTTCCAGCTGCAAGCTGCCCAACTGAAGAGGATGAACAAAATTGATAATCTTGTTCGAGATGATGGCACCATATGTCAGACGAGGGAGGAAAATTGTACATTGGTACAAGAGTTCTTTCAAGACCTATATACATCCCAAGGGCACCGACCAATGGATGAGCTGACACATTTAGTCCCTCAGCGGGTTACAACTGATATGAATGAAGTACTTGATAGGCCATACACGGCAGAGGAGGTGAGAGTGGCTTTGTTTCAGATGGCACCATCGAAGGCCCCGGGGGTGGATGGTTTTACGGCGGGCTTCTTCCAACGGCGCATTGGAGTTTGATCAAGGATGACATCATCCAAGCCGTGTTGGATTTTCTTCATGGGGGTGAGCTATCAGTGGGGATGAACGACACAACTATCACACTTATTCCCAAGGTGAGACACCCCCAGCGTATTAATCAATATAGACCGATCTCTCTCTGTCCTGTATAGCAAACAGATTGAGGATCTTTTTCGACGACATCATAGGAGGAGAACAAAGTGCGTTCGTACCAGGTCGCCTGATTACAGATAACATCCTTATTGCCTATGAGAGTGTCCATGCGATGAGAAAGAGGAGGAAAGGAAAGAACAGTGTGTGTGCGGTGAAACTAGATATGATGAAAGCCTATGACCGTGTTGAATGGCATTACATAGAAACAATTATGACATGTCTTGGCTTCAGTACTTCCTTTATTTGACTCATCTTAAGGTGTGTTTCTTCGGTGAGGTTTGCTGTCCGTGTGAATGGGGAGCTCTTACCGTTCTTTTCCCCTTCTAGGGGTTTAAGGCAAGGGGACCCAACGTCGCTTTATTTTTTTCTGTTATGTGCGGAGGGATTTACTAGCTTGCTTAATAACTTTGGGAGACCGTATGTGGACAAAGGTATAAGGTTGAGTGTGAATTCACCTTGGATAAATCACTTGCTCTTTGCGGACGACAGTTTGATATTCATGCAAGCAAAACAGCAGAGTGCGCGGCGTTTGAATGATATTCTCAGAATTTATGGTGATTGCTCAGGTCAGTGTGTGAGCAGAGAGAAGAGCTCCTTATGTTTCAGCCCAAACACCTCTGACACAGATCGCCAAGCAATGAAGAGTTTGATGGGCATTGCTGTAGAAGTGTTTAATGAGAGATATCTTGGACTTCCGACAGCAGTTGATCGCATCACAAGTGGGACGTTTGATCATATAGGGGAGCAAATTAGAAGCAAATTAAATGGCGGATCAGAGAGACTCGTTTCCTGTGCTACGAGGGAGGTTCGATTGAAATCAGTCATACATGCTATACCAACCTTCTCTATGAGTTGTTTTAAACTGACGAAGAAGGTCTGTAAGGGGATTTCATCTAGTATGGCAAAATATTGGTGGAGTAGTTCTCTCGATTGGTGCTCTTTGCACTGGATTGATTGGCAAACACTCGCATCACTGAAGGTACAAGGAGGGATGGGTTTTCGGAACCTTGAGATGTTTAATTTAGCCATGCTAGGTAAGCATGGATGGAGATTGATCACAAACCCAGACTCTCTTTGTGGTCGGGTGTTGAAGGGGAAGTATTTCCCTCTCACGGACTTCATGCATGCCACTATACCAAAGAACGCCTCGGCTACCTGGTGTGCTATATAGTAGGAAGGGAGGCGCTCAAAGTTGGTTTGATCAGGCGCATTAGGGATGGCTCCTCGGTGTCGATCTAGAATGATACTTGGATCCAAGGGAAGCTCTCTATGAAGCCATGTATGCAGGTTGGAAATGATACACTACACACAATTTCCGATCTCATTGACAGAGAGTCTTGGTTATGGAATGTGGAAATTGTCAGGAGGAATTTTATCGTCCCCGATGCTGATGCTATATTGAACATACCATCGCGGCAAGGGGGAGGTGAGGACTTCTGGGCATGTGTGTGGGAGAAGATGGGTGTCTATACTGTAAAATCTGCGTATCAGGCTCTTATGACTCGCAACGAGCACTTAGCTCTAGAGGAAGGGACGACGACGGGTACTTCAGAGACAGAGAAATAGTTATGGACAAGGTTGTGGAAGCTAAAAGTGGTGCCTAAAGTTCGTGTGTTCTGGTGGCGAGTTCTACGAGGTATTCTTCCTGTGGAGCACACACTGCAGCACAAACACATTGTCACCATGGCTAGATGTAAAGTCTGCCTAGCTGCAGATGAGGATTATATGCATGCGCTGATTAAGTGTACTCATGCAAAGAGATTCTGGGGGGAAGCAAGAGAATGGCTACAAGTGAAACTTCTTGATCTCCACCTAGAAACATGGACGAAGGATATCCTTTGCGACCCAAGGTTTCAAGAACTTGATAGGGCAAAAATTGTTACTATGGTGTGGGCGATTTGGACTTCCAGAAACAACATTACACATGATAAGGAAAGCTCAAGCCCAGTCCAGTTTATGAGATCGATCAAGGATGCTTTGGCGGTGCTAGAACTTCCTGTGGAACACGCCAAAGTCCCGACCGGCTACGGTTGGAGACCACCTGAGAGTGATTGGATTAAAATCAACACTGATGCAGGTATCTCCCATGAGGAAAGTAAAGGGGGTGCAGGAGGGATCGCCCGGTCTTTGACTGCCTTCCTTGCGGCCTGGAGCAAGCCTTACCCTGGAGAGACAAATCCATTGGTAGCAGAAGCTTTGGCCCTACGTGATGGTGTTCGTTTTGCTCGTCTCTGAGGCTTCCTATGAGTAGTTCTGGAGGTTGACTGCAAGGAGGTAGTCGATCTATGGGCTTCGCGCACATTTTCGCGCTCGATGGTAGCGCCAGTTCTATTGGAGATAGAAGTACTCGCCTTATCTTTTCAGTCTTTTGATATTCAATTTGTATCTAGAAAAGCCAATGCTCTAGCCCACCTTTGTGCCAAGTTTGCTTGCACATTAGGGGTTAGGAGCTGTTGGATCGACTCCCCTCCTAGTTTTCTCATGACTAGCATTATGGCTGATCATGCAGGAGCTAGAGATGATTGAATAAAGTTTTTATTTCCCGGCAAAAAATATACATCCGTATCAAGACAAATCTAAGGCAAGAATTTTAGGACGGAGGGAATATAGAAATACATGGGTTTTTTTTTGCATGGTAATACGTGTCTCATTTATATAGAATGAAGATCAAGTTACAAGGCACGTAAGCACCGACCATACAAGACTGAAAAGATAGGAAAATCCTATGCAAAATACCAACGTCTGTCCCTCTCCTTCGACACCACCGAAGCGGCCACCAAAGGGTAAAAAGACAGATCACCTCTTCACCCAAGCTCGACGCGGCTCCATCGCTGATCAGCAGCTTTGCGGACCTCCAAAGTAGTTTGCCAGAAGCAAAACCATAGCCGTTGAAAGAATCAGACCGGGGCAACATGTCCCGGACCGTCCTGAACTTCGTAATCGACACCCACGCATGACGACGACGTCGGAGGAGGAAACCAGAACTGTCAGCCTTCAACCACAGACCCAGCACAAGATTCTTCATCTTCCAGTTGTCACTTGCGTAGACAACCGCCTGCGCGTACTCCTGAACGACAAAACCTCCCTGCTCCTCCATGACGTCGGAGGCAATGCCATAGCAACGGGGACAGAGCAGAAGGAGAGACACACCTGATGGAGTCGTCGCCACCGCCTTGCCAACACCATCCATGAACCCTAATGCTGCCGATCTAAGCGATTGGCAGAGACACGATGCCAGCAACTCCGAGACGCCGCCGTGAAGGGCACCACCGGTATGGGAGTGAAGCTGAGGCAGATTTATTCGTCTGTGCGCCCCTCCCACCACCCCAACGACACACCACGACCTACAAATCCAAATCCTAACTACAGAGCGGAGGAACGGGGTCCCCCCTCCCTCCTGCTGCCGGAGCAGCGGCCGGAGGGAGAGGGGGCCAGCGCACCGGCGATGGAGATCGATGGAAGGAGATCGCCTTCCTAGTCGCCTGGCTGTGGGCGGCGGTACATTGCATCATCTATTTGTCTTGTAAACAATTTTATTTCATATATCTTTATATCAATTTTATAGACATATAATACGTGAAAATCAAAGTCAAAATTGTGCAAGGAAGATGAAAAAGTCAACCAATGCATTTTTTTTGGGGAAAGGCCATCATGGCTAGCTTTATTGAACTTAAACAATAGTTACATCATTCACCAATTGGCTAACTAAGAACTCAGGAGGTTCGTTAGTCCAATTGTCATCACATTTATTACAAAAACTAAACTTTGCTTCACGAAAACAATGAAAAAAAGATGACCTTCCCTATTGACGTTGATAAATCTATGCACTCGGCGAAGATCGCTGCAGCTGCATCCCACCATTGATCTTGTCCTCAACAACTGTTGATTACGTTCAAAGAGTCTGACTCCACTTCTACTCTGTTGAAACCCAAGGAGTTTGCTAGAATTAGTCCATCCCGCAATGCCATTGCTTCAATAGTCACAACATCTACTACCAATGATATATATTTACAAAACCCTGCAATGAAATTCCCTCTATCATCTCATAGCACACCTGCAACAGAGCCTGCTCCCTCATCCGCATGGAATGAAGCATCAACATTAAGTTTTACGAACCTTGGCTCGGGTCTCTTCCACCTATGCTCCATTAAAGTCCGTTCCTGTTTCATAGAGTTTGTATAGTTTTTTACTATTGCAAGAATAGACATGTGCCACCTGAATAGGGGAGGAACCGAGTCATGATGAGTGTGTCTTCGACGCAGCCACCAGAGGTACCAGCATCCGGTCGCTATCACCTCCGTTTTCTTCACATTTGGCATCATTAGCAGAGGTTGGTCTGACTCCAACAACAAGAACTCGAGGATTGCTGACCCCGATCTGTCTACTTGTAGAGCGAAGTTAATATGCTCTGATAGACCCAGCCCGGCCCATAGGCTCTTTGCTAAATCGCATTGGAACAGCATGTGACGCATGTCTTTCGCCCCCTGATGACACACTGGGCATGCACCATCGCCAGGTATGTGTCTATTAGCGAGGATGCATTTAACTGGAATGATTCCTCTCAAAGCCCGCCAACAGAAAATTTGAATTTTCCGTGGCACATGAATCTCCCATAGCTTCTTCCAGATCACAGCTTGCATGGTATTACTGGACGATGAGCTTGGGAGATATTGACCTCTATACTTATGCGTCCATTGTTCATAGTATGCGCTCTTAACCGTGAATCTCCCATGCTTTGTTAGATGCCATGCAATAAAGTCATCAAATTCTTGGAAATTTAGTGGTATTTGCAGAATTCTAGTAGCATCCACAGGATAAAAACATCCTGTATCAATTGTTCATCCCACTGCATTGTAACTGGATCAATTAGCTCAACCACTCGAGAGATTAAGATCTGTCCCCGAGGAGTTATGACTCTCCTGTCCGGGCTGGAGGGAATCCATGGATCATTCCATATGCTCACATTCTCACCCGATCCAATTCGCCAAATATACCCTCTTTTGAATGTGGTTAAACCTGCTACTAGGCTCTGCCATGTGAATGAAGACCCATTTTTTTGCCCAGCATGCATCAGATCTATATTGGGGTAATATTTCACCTTCAAAATTCGGGCACATAGGGACTCCGGATTTATAATCAATCTGCAACACTGTTTTGCAAGGAGCGCCAAGTTGAAGGAGTGTAGATCACGAAAACCCAAACCCCCATCACACTTTGGTATACAAAGTTTCCACCAAGAGAACCAATGCATTTTTTTATTTTCCTCATCATCTCCCCACCAATATTGAGCAATTACATCCATGATATCTTTGCAAACTCCTTTTGGTAGGCAAAAAACTGACATGGCAAATACAGGGATGGATTGAGCTACTGCTTTTAACAAAGTTTCCTTACCCCCTGTAGAGAGTTGCTTCTCCATCCACCCTTTCAGGAGTTTCTTGATCTTCTCACAAAAGTGTTCAAAACAATCACTTCGGTCTACACCTGCTATCATAGCAGGTAGACCAAGATATTTATCTGTGAGGGCCTGGTTTGTAATATTTAGCTCCTGGCATATTTCATCTCTTGTTTGCACCAGAGTATTTGGACTAAAGAAAATACTTGATTTCCCAATACTTACCATCTGTCCTGAATTTGCACAATAAGTTTCCAACACTTGCCGTAAGGAAGTTGCATTTAACATATCTGCCCGCATGAGAATTAGAGAATCGTCAGCAAATAAAAGGTGTGAAACTGACAGTGCATTCTTGCACACTCTTATCCCATCGATGCCACCAACTTCTTCTTCATACTGCAAAATGCTAGAGAGGCCTTGAGCACAAATCAAAAAAAAGGTAAGGTGATAACGGGTCACCTTGCCGAATTCCCCTCCACGGAATAAACATCTCTGTTTCTTGTGAATTAAAATGAACCCTGTATCTTCCTGAGCTCACACATTCCATTATAATATCTATCCACTGATCATCAAAACCCAGCCTTTTCATCATGTTCCTCAGGAAAACCCACTCAACTCTATCATAAGCTTTATGCATGTCCAATTTGACTGCACACAGACCAGCCTGAGTATTCCTAGTGTTCTTAATTTTGTGGATGCACTCATAAGCCACTAGAATATTGTCAGTTATCATTCTACCAGGAACAAATGCACTTTGGGTTGGAGATATTATGTCTGGCAAAATACTTTTCAAACGACTAGAAAGCATCTTAGATATAATCTTGTACAGAACATTGCAAAGGCTGATTGGACGGTATTGAGTAATCACCTCTGGGGAGTCCACCTTTGGGATCAAGACTATAGATGTATCGTTCCACTCTTGTGGAATGTGTTTTGAGTTGATAGCATGTAGTACAGCAGCAGTAACATCCTCCCCAATAATGTGCCAATACTTTTTAAAAAATATCGCATGTAGTCCATCAGGGCCCGGTGCCTTCAAATCCCCAATGCTATACACCACTTTACCTACATCATCAGCAGAAAACGGGGCCAACAACATGTCATTCATCTGAGTTGTTACCTTAGGTTGTACCTTTTGCAACATTGCCGGGTCCGTGTCAAAAACCTCCAATGAAAACAGCCCCTCAAAGTAGCTCTGGATATGAGAATTCAGCTCATCCACATTCTCTATTATATCGCCATTGGCATCTTTCAATTTTTTAATAAAATTCTTTTTACGTCTCGCTGCTGCAAACGCTTGAAAAAAGGATGTGTTTCTGTCACCAAACTTGAGCCAATCCACTCGTGATCTTTGCATACACTGAATTTCCTCCAACTCCAGTAAGTACTCCACCAATTCTGCAAGTTCCTTCCTCTTCGTCTCATTTTCATCATTCATGGGCCCCGACATGACCCTCTCTAACTCACGTTGGGCTTTCCTAAGCCTTTTCTTTGGTTTTTTCAGAACACGTTGGTCCCAATCATGAAAGACCGAATGCATTTTTGTAAGCTTCTCGTACACCCCCGGTGACGCTGGGTCGTTCTTCAACCTTTCCCATGTTTCTGTTACCAATTCCGGGAACTGCGCTTCTCTCAGCCATGGCGCTTCAAATCTCTTAGGTCCACCATTTGCAACTCCCTGGTTAACATAAAATTTTGTGTTCAGCAACAAGGGTCGATGGTCTGAATGATTGAAGTTACAATGCTCTAAACCAGCATTAGGGAACAGGCTAGCCCATTCATTGTTGATTAGGCCTCTATCTAGTCGTTCTCTAATTCTCCCTCTTCTCGATGTAAAAATATCTCCAATATACCCCATATCATGTAACCTGCAGTCATCAATAGCCTGTTGAAAAGCTACCATATACTGTGGTGGCCGTGGGTTGCCCCCCTCCTTCTCATGCAAGAAATGAATCTCGTTGAAATCTCCCATCATCAGCCATGGAAAATTATTATTGCTCTGGTATAGATCTCGCATTCGACCCCATGTCAAGTGTTTGTTTGCCCAGCAAAATTCTCCATACATTCCAGTAAATCGCTACGTATTATTATCACACGTAATCTGAACATCTATGAACATTGGGTCTAGTCCAAGTCTTTGGACCATTATTCTGTTACGCCACAACAGAATTAGACCTCCACTTCTCCCATTGCTAGTACACACCATTTTTTGATCCATCTTTAAACATCTCCTCACACATTCAGCTGGAAAACTATCCATGTGAGTCTCCGAAAGAAACATCACATCGGGACATGTGCTTTGCTGGACGTCCAGCAAAGCTCGAACTGCCGGTTCATTCCCGAGCCCCCGGCAGTTCCAAGATAGTAGTTTCATTGCGCCCGGCGATCGTCCTCGCGGGACGTCGCCGATGTATTCTCTTGTTGTTTATTATTGTCCACCGCTAGCCCATCCTTATCTTTGAACTTTTTCCTGTTCGAGTTTTTCTGAGGTGTGTTTGATGGCTCCATCTCCCTCTCTTCGTCTTGTGCATCTCCTCCAAACAAATTTACTTTTTGTGCAAAAGTGGCCATCTCTGGGGCCTTCTCTGAATTACTCCCAGCAAAGGGAATCATAGCAGTTTTTTGGTCTGAAACCATATTTGTTTTACCTCCAGATGAGGCTACAGAATTACTATCTGCAGCTAGTCTCTTTCCCAGGACGATATCAGACTCCACATTAACTCTTGCATTCTGAAACGATGCTTGAACAATCTCATCACCTATCCTCCCTCCTTCTTCTGCTCCTTCCATGCGATTATAATTATATCGCCATGGCCCGACATAGTTACCTCCATCACTTGGATCAGATGGATTAAACTGGCTGTTTGTACCTCGGCCTCTTCCAAACCCACGTCTAGATCCTTGGCCCCGCCCACCTTGATCTTCTTCTCCCTCTTTCTGTCTATCCGCATGGCCTCGACCACCTCGGCCACCACCTCTTCCTCTTCTTCCTGCCAACATGAAGCTCCCCCATTCAAATTTAGATTGGTCATGTTCCCCTGAACCACATTCTTCATGCCAGTGGCCCATAAAACCACAAGCGTGACAAAAGGTTGGCAGTTTCTCAAACTTCACTAGATATTTCTCTGTCTCACCTCCCTTTGTGATTCCAACTGCCCTAGTCAACTTTTTGTTTACATCCAACCTCACTCTTGCCCTGGTAAACTCACCAATGAAGCCATTCGGTAATGTAACCTGAACTTCCTCAACCATGCCAACTCTGCTAGCTAGATTATGTAGTGCACTCTTACTCTTCAGGACTCCATCCGGCAGCCTGTGAATCTGACACCAAGTTTCCAACCTGTCTAACTTTATTCTCTCTGGTTTTGTAAATCCATCGTACTCAGCCATGAGCAAAGCCATACCGTGAAAATCCCAAGGCCCCTGATGCATGGCCTTATTCCAGTCCGCTGGACAGCTAAATTCAATAGAAAAGAGGTTTGCTTTAATCCTTCTCCAAACCACCGGTTGGGTAGGATTCCACGCCGCCTTCGTCTCCGCGATCAGGGCACTCTGGCTGAAGCTTTTCGTCGTCAGAATCCGCCCTAGGGCAAGCCACTTCGGTTTAATCTCTTCCGCATCAATCTCCTCTTCCCATACTAGGTCATCTGCTTCATCATCCTCTAGGTTCAATCTCTCCAGCAACCTGGTGGTATCGTCTTCCTGTCCCTGGGTGCCCGATCCGCTCCCCTGCCCGTCCGCCATGATCGCTCAAGGTCTCCCTGGTAGCCCAGATCAACTTGGGGGCGAAAAACGATGGAGGGGAGGAGCAAGTAGGTGCGCGAACACAAAGAAAGCCAATCGACGGAGTGCCGATCGGGTCTCGAAGGAACTCACGGCGGTCGCGCCGCCGGAGGACTAGAGAACCCTAGGTTCGCGACCTAGGGGAAAGAAAACAACCAATGCATTATATTTTAGGAAGAAGGGAGTATGTTTATAAGGAAAATCTTGTCTCGGCCGTCGTGTGGTTGTTTCCATGAAGAGACGCAACACCCCTCTCTCTCTCTCATTCGCATTTCTCGGGGTCATATATAATGTAATTTGACCATAGAACAAATTACAGAAATCCATTTACTATTGGAAAAAGTCCAAAATAAACCTTCAGCTTGTAGACGAAAGCTATATCAAACCCTGAACTTGCAATCTCGGAAATCAGCACACCGAACTCTTTGATCCCGGTTTATTTTAAACCTTGAGGGTGTTTAGCTGGTATTTGCTGACGTGGCAAGGACCGTTGATGGGCTGGCTGGACATTAGGACGAATTAGGCTGGCCCATTAACGCAGTTGGTCGCATGCTCGCTTTCTTTTCCCTATGTTTTCCATTTCGTAATAACAGATTTCTTTTACGCACGCACTTGTCTTCTACTCCCTCCGTTCCTAAATATTTGTCTTTTTAGAGATTTCAACAAATGACTACATACATAGCAAAATGAGTGAATCTACACTCTAAAATATGTCTATATTCATCCGTATGTGTTGTCCATTTGAAATCTCTAAAAAAAACAAATATTTCGGAACGGATGGAGTACCAGCCAACCAAAACTCTGGTATTCTAAAAAAAACTCAGGTAACTAACGGCTGCGCTAATTTTCGTGCCGAAATATCAGACGCCAAAGATTATATGGGAAGGAGGGATTATCAGGAGCGACAAAAAATAAGAACGGCCACAGAAAATGAGCTTGACACTAGTTGAACTCAGGAACGTCGCACTTGCGTAGGCCTCACCTAGCCAATCGGATTGAAGGCTGTCAACGATTATATTTAGCGTGTATTTGTATATAAGAACAGAGATGAGCGTTCATATATGAAAACCTTTTTGATTTTTTTCGAAACATTTCATAAAAAAACTGCAAACAATTTTGGAATACCGAATATATTTTATAAACGCAAATTTATGAAATTCCAAAACCATTTTTTTGGAAAATGTTACACGGTAAGATTTTGCCAAATGCACTTTTAACATTTTCTTAATGACAATAAACAATTTATAAAACTATACAAAAATTTTTAAAAAAATCTGAAGTTTAAAAAATATGTTTCCCTTTTTTCAACAAATGTTTATGTTTCAAATAGTGTTCACTCAAATTGATTGTCTTTTCAAAAAATGTTCGTTTTTAAAAAAGTATTCAGGATTTTCAAAAGTGTTCGCATTTAAAAAATCGGAGGTTTAAATTATTTTTTTTCGCCCCTGCACAGTTTTAATATTTGTTTGCTCTTAAACAATCTTTCAAGTCTCGACGTTGGCCCCTCAGAAAAAAAAAATCTGGACGCTGTAGTACCTGGATGAATAGTTCGGGCCTCTCAGTATAACAACACAACTAGTATTTCCGGTGGCTAGCTGGAGGAGCTTAGCAGTGGTAGATCGTAAGTTCGATCCATATAAAGCTTTTTTTAATTTTGCTTCCTACTAAAAAGAAGAATAAAAAAACTCGCGTTCCGTCAGTTGGGCCGGCCCAGTCATGACTGGAGTCAACAATCCCGAGATTCCTCTTGCCACGTAGACAATCCCTGTTTGGGACCGCTGTCAATGTTTGAAATAGACCATGGAAGACACATGTTCTGCGTAGAACACTACTCCCAAACAAAATGACGCGTCATGGTCTTAGGAGCCACTCCCTCAAAAACGTCTTACATCACTTTACAGAGGTGGTAGATAGATGTATCTCTTTGATGCCCCTTTAAGAGTCGATATAAACTCCGTATAAAAGAACACTACTGAAAATGATGCGTGAATATTTATGTTTTATATAATTATTTAATAAAAATACTTGCCGCGTGGATGGAAGCGTGGTGTGCCCAACTAGGGATGGATGCGTGAATATTTATGTTTTATATAACTAATTTAATAAAAATACTTGCCGCGTGGATGGACGTGTGGTGTGCCCAACTGGGGATGGACGCATGGACGTGCACAACTGGGGATGTGCCCAAAATGGTACGTAAGAGTCGATATAGCATGCCTCAGCTCCGTGCCCAACTTGGGATGGACGCGTGGTGTGCCCAACTGGGGTTGGACGCGTGGAGGGCATAGCTGGGTGCTGGGAGCCGCCCTCGGCGGAAAGTGCCACGGGACCCCATGGAGATAGGGGGGCCTCGGTTCGGGAGCGGATCAGTTCGGAGGTGATCAGGAGTACGTGGGAGGATAGTGCGTTGGGGACCATCGACCAACCGCTCGCAGGCGGGATCCGAGGGGAGCCGGCTTCAGGCATGTCGCCTATGGTGAGGCCTGGAGACTCGCCAACAGTCAAAATAGAACAGTGGAACCTGTCTTTGCATTAGGGAGAGGTGGCAGCACAACAGTCATGCAATGACGACTAGATTCTGGCATAGCCCGAGGAGGAGAGTGGAGAAGAGACTAGTCCCCTGAGATGGCCAACCCCCATGGTTTGTTGGAAGTGGAATCCGAGGAGAGTGGGTCCATTGTGCATGCAGATAGGATGCGCCCATGCATGTAGGAAGGCTGATTTTTTGTGAGTTTATCAGAGTCGGGAGGCACGCTAGCTGCAACAGTTGAGCCAGTTGTATAGGCAGTTCAGACCATGGCCCAGTCGTTGCCTCGAGACTGTATCAACAGCCATGCATGAAGCTGAGGCAGGCTATATCTCCATTGTTGCTGCAGCCAGGGGACAGAGAGCCTCTGAAGAAACATCGACGACCGAGACAGAAGAGACCACCGGTGACATCACCATGTTGAAGTGTGAGGTTGGCCAAGGGTGGACGTGGATCGCGGGCGTTTAAGCAACAAGCGGTAATCATTAGGAAATTGTGCTTGGCTAACGAGGGTGACCTGATTACGGATGCGGCCCTGCAGGCTTACGTACGACTGTTTGACAAGCCGTTGTTGGACAGCCATGTTAAGTCCATCTTGGCCTTGTTCGGTTGGGATGCGTCGATTCTTCCCCTGTTGAGTGACAACGAGGAGGTGGCACCGGGCAGTAGTGCCACGGGCAGACGGTGCAGGTGGGCTTTTGATATGACTACACAACCCCCCAAAGTGTTGGTGTGGAACGTGCGCGGGTTGAACTCCCCAGCACGACGTAGTTCGGTGTATCAGGTAGTTGAGGCGGCTAGGTTTAGCATCCTCTGTCTCCAGGAGATGAAGATGGAGGAGATGTTGACTAAGGTTGTAAAACAATGTCTTGGTAATAGATTCGATAACTTCTACTACGTGCCCACGGTCGGCACTCGCGGTGGTATCTTGATAGCTTGGGATAGCTTGGTGCTCTCGGTCTCCAACCCTCATGTTATGACAAACACACTCACCTCCCTTATCCAGCAAGAAGGAATGATGTTGTGGTGGCTGATGGGAGTGTACAAATCGCAAAGCAATGCGGAGAAAGTTGAGTTCCTTCAGGAGCACAGAGATGTACAAGATTTGCACATCAGCCAGTGGGCGGTGGTAGGGGACTTCAACCTCCTGGTTAACCAAAAGGACAAAAACAACGCGGCCATTAACCATAGGATGATGGCAAGATTTCGAGCAATTCTCAACAGGCTTGAGCTTAAGGAATTATACTTGAACGGTAGGCAGTACACGTGGTCAAACGAACGAAGGAACCCTACTTTGGAGAAAATCGACCAGATCTTTGTCGCTAACTCGTGGGAGGACATCTACCCACGTAACCTACTGACAGTGCTGGGCTCGGCAATTTCGAACCATTGCCCACTCCTCGTTGATCAGGATGCGGATTTTCAGATGGGCTGATGCTTCAAATTTGGAAGCTTGTGGCCCAAAGCGTAGGGGTTTTGGATACAGTTCAAGCGGCCTGGCAGTCGGTGGCAACAGAAGGAAATCCGTTTATGGTCTTGGACAACAAGTACATGCCACAACGAAGGTGCTTCAGAGGTGGAACGGTCGATGGATCGGAGCATCCAATTACAACTATCCACAGCGTTGGAGGTCATTGGCTGACTAGACATGGCAACCGACTCCAGGCAGCGGTTGAACCAGGAGCATGGGCTATGTAAAACGAAAGAAGAAGTTGTTGGGTTTGTGCTCTTTGGAGAGGACTATTGCGAGACAAAGGTTGAGGCTTTTATAGCTTACCGAGGGAAATGCGAACATGACTTTTTTCCAGAGACATGCTAGGCATCGACAGTGAAAGAACGTGATCTCATCTTTGCAGCGGGATGGTGCAGTGCACACGGGGCAGGAGAATATTGTAGAGATGGTGGATAGATATTATGCGAAGCTGTTTCAGTCGGCGGTGCGCAGATTGACTTCGATCAGTCTGGACGTGTTGGAGCTTCCATCCCACAATCTCACACACCTGGAAGAGCTGTTCACAGAGGAAGAAGTGAAGAAGATCAACAAGTCGATGCCGTTTGACAAGGCACCGGGCCCCGGCAGATTTATTGGTAGATTCTATGTGACCTGTTGGCCGATCATCGGAGCAGATTTCACGCAAACACTCGATCAATTTCATAGAGGGGACATGAGGGGTCTCGCGACAATTA
This sequence comes from Aegilops speltoides, assembly GCA_021437245.1. Taxonomy (NCBI): domain Eukaryota; kingdom Viridiplantae; phylum Streptophyta; class Magnoliopsida; order Poales; family Poaceae; genus Aegilops; species Aegilops speltoides. The sequence goes on from CM038145.1 coordinate 496,874,984, forward strand.
ACAAGGCTTTGGTGTCGCTACTACCCAAGAAGGTGGACATTAAGGATTTTCGGTCGGTTAGCTTGATAAGTGGACCAATAAAGATCTTTGACAAGATCCTGGCATCAGGACTTGCAATAGATCTTCTGAGATTGGTGGGACAACACCAAAGTGCGTTTGTGGGTGGTCGCTCGCTCCATAATAACTTTATGCTCATACAGTGCACGACAAGGCGTCTGCATGCTTTGAGGATCCCAACGGTATTGCTTAAGCTCGACATCACCAAAGCTTTTGATACTATCAAATGGTCATTCCTTCTTGAGGTGTTGCGGAGATTGGGCTTCGGAGCCAGGTGGCCCGCTTGGATATGTGGACTTCTGGCCACCTCCTCTATGATAATCATGGTGAATGGCCTTCCGGGACGGCCTATTCTGGCGTGTCAGGGGTTCAGCCAAGGGGACCCACTATCCCAATGCTCTTCATCTGCATGGAACCCCTCCGAGCCCTCTTCCAATACGCAACGAAGAAAGGATTATTAGCACCGCTGGCTCGTTCGGGGCTACGACAGCGGATCTCCATGTTTGCAGATGATGTGGTTGTATTCTTTAAACCTAATGAACTTGAGACACGCATGTGTGGAGCAATCTTGGAGCACTTCGTCCAAGCGTCCGGCCTGGTGGTAAACATGAGCAAGAGCGCGATGCTTCCTATTCGATGTAATTAGGAGGTGATGATCTCGGATAGTTTGGGCTGCCCGACAACCCCTTTTTTGTGCAAATATCTCGGGCTACCGTTGAAACTCATAAAGCAAACAACCACGCAGCTGCAAAGCCTGGTGGATCGGGTGGGGGATGCGCTGCCACTATGGAAGGCACCAATGCTTCCAGAGAGTGGTCGGCTACTTCCCATTCAATTGGTTCTAAGCGCAATCCCAGTGCACTCCATGATGGCTTTGGATCTGCTAGTTAAGACCCTCTCGGCGTTGGCCAAGACTGCCGTGGTTTTCTCTGGTGTGGGAGGAAGGAGGTGAGAGGTGGCAACTGTTCTGTTTCATGGGACGGAGTGTGTCGACCGAAGTGGGCTGGCGGTCTTGGGGTCCCAAATTTCCAGTGGCTAAACAAGCATTGCAAGCCCGTTGGCCCTGGTTATAGAAATATGACAAAGACATGCCATGGGTAGAGTGTCAGATTGGGGTACCAGCGGAGGCCCTTGCCTTTGTACAGGCGGCAACGAGCACGACAGTGGGCAATGTCAAGTCAACATTGTTTTGGGAGGACATGTGGCCGAACGGGTCGAGGGTTTGCGAGATAGCACCTATGTTGTATGAAATGATCCTACCTAGGATCAGGAGATCTAAGCTGGTATCGGATTCGCTCATCAACAACAACCGGGCAGGAGAAATTGGCCCAAACCTTGCGCCCGAGGCACTCCTGCAATTCTTTCACTTGTGGCAGAAGGTCACGGAGGTACTGATCACGGAGAACGCGGAAGATGGGGTCAACTGGAGATGGGAGAAGGACGGACAATACTTGGCGCGTTCTGCGTACGCCGCTGGATTTATGGGACTCGAGGTGTCTCCGACGCCGATTTCACATGGAGTTCGAGGGTACCCCTTCGGTGCTGCTTCTTTGACTGGCTTGTCTTCAAAAATTATTGCTGGACTTCAGATCGTTTGGCCCGACGTGGTCTGTTGCATCAAGATACATGCCCATTATGCAATCAACACGAGGAAACTATCCATCATTTGCTACTCGACTGCGTGTTTGCATGACAAGTGTGGCACTGGTTGCGGTGGATCAGTGGTAGGGTGGCTTTCAAGCCACTTATTGACGAGGACCCGAGGGAGTGGTGTAGCAGGCAGGATATGAGCGCCACAGATCAGAAGTCCACACGGGCTAAATGTCTCGTCACTATGCGGCTCTTCTGGAAACACAAGAATGCCGTTGTGTTCAACAGCGCGTCCCCGTCGCTGTCCCAGATGACGCAGCGGATAGCGGATGAAAGTAGGCTATTGGCCAAGGCAGGACTGCTGAAGGGTAACACAAGGGGGTTTGGGTAGAGGTAGGAGGGTGGGATGCGGTGACATAGTAGTCTCGCAGGTAAAATGGCGGTGTCGGAGAATGCCAGCATGTAAATATGATATGTAAGCTCCGGGAGTCTTCCCCCTTCTCTTTAATGCATGATACACAGGGTTCGAGAGAAAAAAGTACTTGTTATTAACATTTTCTATATTTTCTTTTGGTAAGGGATGATTTAACCCTCTCCCTGACCCAAAGAACAAAATAGTAATCCCATCTAAAAATAAAACGTTGATTTTTTTTGAGACAAAATAAAACGTTGATGATAACTGTAAACTAATCCTCATCAATAATTAACCAGCGACCATTCGGCCTTGGGCTGGCTGCCCCGCTGTATACCCACCACCGCCCCCACTCCGCCTCTCGTTTCGTTTCCGTTTCTTTCCACCCCCCCTTCCTTCCTCCACCCACCTCCTCCCCTCCCCCTCCGGCGCCTCCCCCCCCACCGGCGAATCCGCAACCGAATCCAATCCCAGGTACGCGCGATTCCCTCCGCCGGCGATCCCCTCCGCCTTTGCCGGATCCCGCGCCTCGCTCGACCCCTCGGTCCTCCTCCGTTTCCTCACCTACCGACTGATCTCCGCCTCGGCTGGATCTCGGCCGCGCGGTTGGTGCAGGATCCGCGTCGGCGGGCGGCGGCGGCGGCACATGGCGCACCGGGTGGACAACGAGTACGACTACCTCTTCAAGATCGTGCTCATCGGCGACTCCGGCGTCGGCAAGTCCAACATCCTCTCCCGCTTCACCCGCAACGAGTTCTGCCTCGAGTCCAAGTCCACCATCGGCGTCGAGTTCGCCACCCGCACCCTGCAGGTCATCTCTCCGCCCCTTCCCGCGATCACGATCTAGGATTCCCCCCCTCCACGGTTTTAGTAGTCTGGCGATGCATGCGCTCTCGATGTACATATTTTGATCTAGATCGTTCCAAATTAAGCTAATCTCTTTGATGATGATGTCTCTTTTGCACGTGTTGCCTGTTGATTAGCCTAGTACCCACGGTTGCTTTTTGCATCATTGTGTTGTGTGTGCCGTTTGTTTTATCTGGTGGTCAGCAGACCCTTGGAATTGGTTGCAGAGAAATGTTCCAAGTCGAGTCTGCAAGGGCAGTGTCAACTTTAAATCAGATCTGGCTTTTATAGCGTCCATTTTTCCTCGAAAAGAAAAAAAAGGAAACTTGCAATTGTGTGACTAACACTTGTTCTTGCTAGTTTATAGAAACTATCTACAGTTTGGCGGTTCCATGCTCCTTTCTCAGTAGTTTCAGAGGAACAAATGTTCATAAACTGGCAGCAATTTTAGTTATGCAGGACATTTGGTTTTCGCTGGCACTTGAATTTGAATGGCTGACGCAGTTCACGGAGCGTCTCAGCACTGTATTCTCATAATTCATGGATCGGAGCTTTCGATGTTCATCTCTCGAAGCACGGCCTGTTTATGTAGAAGAGGTTCTTGATCAATCTATTACACCAATGTTCCTAAATATAAGACATTTTGGCAGTTTAATTTGAACTGACAAAATGTCTCATATTTAGGAACAGAGGTAGTACATCTTAAAGGAGTGCTTAAACTTTTATGCTTAAGGAGCTGTTTAATTTTATCATGTACTCAGGTTAAAGCTCCAGCATAGTCAGACCTCATGATCTATTTCCATTGCACGGACTTTTTCTGCGATAATGCATCTACCATATGTTTGTTTGTTTTTTTATTCGCCATGTGCATGTCTCTGACAAGTTTTGTTTTAGCAAGTGAATTTTCATGTTCCATTTCTTTGAGGTATTGTGTGAATTACCATTTTAGTTCTGTTGGTTTTCTGATTGAGTTTGGAAGTATGATTACAGGTAGAAGGCAAGACCATTAAAGCTCAGATATGGGATACTGCTGGCCAAGAGAGGTACCGTGCAATCACAAGTGCTTACTACAGGGGAGCTGTGGGAGCTCTTTTGGTGTATGACATAACAAAGAAGCTATCATTCGAAAACATCAATAGGTGGCTCAGTGAGCTCCGTAACCATGCTGACTCCAACATCGTCATTATGATGGTTGGAAACAAATCCGACCTTAACCACCTGAGGTCAGTTCAGGAGGAAGAAGGACAGGCATTAGCAGAGAAGGAAGGGCTATCCTTCCTTGAGACCTCGGCACTGGAAGCCTTGAACGTCGAGAAGGCGTTTCAGACTATCCTTTCCGACATCCATCAGATCATAAGCAAGAAGGCGCTCGCTGCCCAGGAGGCTGCAGGAAGTGGACCTCCGACTCAAGGAACCACCATCAATGTCGCCGATTCATCCGGCAACATGAAGAAAGGGTGCTGTTCTACCTAGGTGCGAACAGAGAAGTGGTGATTCTGCAAAAGGATGCTCACATGGATCTTACGGCACTCTAGGTGTCTAGGTGTTAGTTGGATCCCTTCGACTCCTTTTGGCCTGTAATTCTGGTGGGGTTGTATTAAAGTTCATACTGCTAGAAAGAAATTATCCTTGGTAGATACCGTGTGTAGTTGCAAATTTTTGGTAGAGACCATTGTTTGTCAGTCAGACTTACTACAGTTTCAGAGCAATATCATGTTTCTTTTCAGGTATATGTTTGTCCTAAGACATCTATTGCCCCAAATTACCGGAGCAGGAACAATGCGATATATATGTATCTCTTGTATTTGTTATGTGAATTGTGGTGTCGTCCGAACATCATTGTTCTACAAAAGGCATGTCGTGAACATTGTTCTTGCAAACTGAGGAGCAGCTCATCTGTTCCTCTTTGTATGGTTTTCGCTGATCCTGCTTGCACATTCTCTTGTGGCTTGATCTACACTGTTCTGCATTCGGATTGGTCGTTTTCGTGTAATGTGGCCCTCCAGTTTGTTCATATAATGTGTGTGGATTTCAGTTCCAAAATATAGATGCCCCAGATTACCGGAACGGCAGCAATGGGATGCTCCTATATCTTGTCGTGTTCGTTATGCGAATTGTGGCGCTATCCGAACATCTTGCAAACTGAGGAGCAGCTCACCTTGTCCTCTGGTGGCTATCGGCCTTTTTCGATGATCCTGCTCGCGCATTCTCTTGTTGCTTGAGCTACACTGTTCTGCATTCTGATGCCATGGGTTTCTGTAGTGTACAGTGTTGGTGTAATGCATCTGGATTGCATTCTGATGGAATCGGTCCAGTGCTCATCTGCTTTAGCATATATCACAATCTGTTTCCACGTTGCATCGTCAGTACAGTACAGGCCCAGAGGCCACGGAAAGCTCGTGCTTGTATTCAACCTTAAATCTCCTTTGAACTTTCAGTCCAGTCATCTCTGCCTTTATGCCGTCTTTTCATGCTCGGCCGATCCATTTCCCAGTGTTTCATCGCTTTTTCGCAAAGATCGCAAAAGATTGTTCAGATGCCCAGTCTTTCAGACATCAGCCATCAGACTGATGATACCACTGCAAACTTTGAATACAATTATTTGCGTGAACCTTCACACACAAGACTCTCGAGCAAACATCAACATCTCGCAAGTTCGCCATCTCGAACCGTTGTTCATCTGGAAGGAGAATATGTTCTCTTTCGCCGCCGCAAAATGGCAGTCAAATCCTTTCGACCGGTATGGGTAGGGGTGGTAGATCAGATGCTGGCAGAATGACTCTGTCAACTGTAGAGTCTACTGAGTCTGATAGAAGGATCCTTATCATCATCAGTCGACACAACGTTTGCGGAATCCTGTTCCTTCACTTCCAAGAATCTGCCGGTCGACAGCTACAACCTACAGCTTTGTTTTCTGTTATCTAAATCCTTTTTGCAGGCAAAATCTGTTGTGCGATCCAAATCTAGTACTGCTACATCTCTCCATGCTCCATCATGATCTGCTCTCTGCTGATGATTATCAATCATGTGTTTTTGAATTTGAGAAAGTTAGCTTTCTGGGTACCTGTACAAGCCGTACTCTTGCAAGATATTGCATTAAATAAAGATGTATAAAACGAGAAAATAACATCATAGTTGTGCCGACAAGTGCACGCTGGGGGCCGTATGTCGTCGATTAATAACTCTAATGATTTTTGCGATGGTAGGGTTTAGTTTAGATTTTGTATGTTTTATGTCCTATCTCCTTTCTCTTGATGCTTAGTGTCCTGCATTCTGTGGCTATGCAAGTACAGAGTGGTTGTCTGCCATGGTTCAATTCCAGAGTCAAAAGGGGTTTATGCAAGTACAAGAAAATAAAGAAGGGGTTATTCTCTTCTGCACCCCTATAAACTAGTACTAGTAATTAACAAGATAAGTACAACTGGAGTATTAACCAAAGCTAAAGTTTACCCATGATGATGGCATGCGCACTTTGGGGAACAAATTCAGTGTGAGAAACCCAAAGATGGATAGCTAATTTTCTACTCCAACTATGAGTGTAGTATATCAACTGGATGTCGATGAATGTTAAATATTCCCATCAATTGTACCTTGCCTATCATGGAAAAGAAGGTTCATCCCACAATCTATATGCCTGTCCTAATCAGAGCTGAACCTGGCTACATAAAAAACTTGTGGCTAATTTAGTGCGCAAACTAGTGTAGCAGTTAGGGTAATCAAGTACTAGTGCTGCTAATATTACTTGCCAATGTTCGAATTCCTCTCTAGATGCAGGTTAATTCTTTTTCTGATGTATAGGTCATGTGGTTGACCAGGATATTACCCACTGAAATTGGAGCTAATCATTCTGTGTCCCATCATGGAGTTGTGGCTGGAAATTCCCTGCTACCCACAGCCACACAACATGCCACGCAACATAAGACACAAGGAACCGATTCCTTCAACATAGTACTTATTTACACATCCATAGGCAATTAGCACTAATCTTCTGCCCCCTGCATCAGAAGATCCAGACTATATCTAGTCCAGACATTTGTTGGCCTACCTATCACCCAAACTGCACTACAATTAAGTAAGTAAATGGGTTTTGTTGGACAACAACAGAAAAGAAAAGTATTGCACAAAACTTATCAACTTAATTAGTACGTCAAAGGTGGCAGCAGCACTGGTGGACATGTTCTCTGCTTCTGGCTCATCTAGACATTGATTTTTCTTCTTCTTCTTTGTGTGCAAAAGCACATAGTGTCAGAATTTAAGTAAATTAGGATTAATCTTCTACCTTCAGCATCGGAAGTGTATGATTGCACGATGTATTGCTCTTCGTGCATAGACACGTATATATGATGTACAAATGTGGGCCACGGACCTCAACTATACAAAAAACTAGGAGGCGGGCCCAATACACAATATGCACATAACACATATACTCAACATCCCCCCCGCAGTTGAAGCGGCACCGCGGCTGACGCAAAGACTGGACCGGAACTCCTCAAATGACGTCGTAGGCAAGCCCTTGGTCATGATATCGGCAAATTGTTCAGAAGTAGGGATGTGTAAAACACGAATATGACCAAGGGCCACCTGTTCCCGAACAAAATGAATATCCAACTCAATATGCTTGGTCCGTCGATGATGCACCGGGTTAGCGGAGAGGTAGACCGCCGAGACATTGTCGCAGTAGACCACTGTGGCACGCTCAACAGGGCAAGAGAGCTCCTGAAGCAGTTGGCGAAGCCATGAACACTCGGCGACGGCGTTGGTCACCGCATGATACTCAGCCTTAGCACTGGAATGAGAGACCATAGGCTGCCGCTTGGACGAACATGAGATAAGTGAGGGTCCAAGGTAGACACAATAGCCCGAAGTGGAGCGACGAGTATCAGGTCAGCCCGCCCAGTCTGCATCGGAGTAGGCGGTGAGGGCGGTGTCGGTGGAGGCGTGAAGCGTGACGCCAAGATCCATAGTGACACAGAGATAGCGGAGAATCCGCTTGACGGCAGCCCAGTGAACGTCTCGAGGAGCATGCATATGAAGACACACCTGCTGCATGGCATACTGAATCTCCGGTCAAGTCAGAGTGAGGTACTGGAGAGCACCAACGATAGACCGATAGAAAGCAGCATCCGAAGCAGGAGAACCATCCATGGCAGAAAGCTTGGCCTTCGTATCAACATGCGTAGCGGCGGGCCTGCAGTTAAGCATGCCGGCGCGCTCCAGGAGCTCGTGAGCGTACTTCCGCTGATGAAGAAAGAAACCATCTGGACGACACACCACCTCGACACCGAGGAAGTAGTGCAAAGGACCGAAGTCCTTGATGGCGAACTCAACGCGAAGACGAGCTGTGAGCTGACTGAGCAGACCAGCCGTACATGCCGTCAAGATGATGTCATCGACATAGAGTAGCAAGTAGGCCGTGTCAGAGCCCTGATGATAGACGAAGAGCGAGGCGCCCGGGCGGGTAGAGCGGAACTCAAGCTGGTGGAGAAATGCCGCGATGCGCTGGTACCAAGTGTTGGGGAACGTAGTAATTTCAAAAAATTTCCTACGCACACGCAAGATCATGGTGATGGCATAGCAAGAGAGGGGAGAGTGTTGTCCACGTACCCTCGTAGACCGTAAGCGGAAGCGTTATGACAACCCGTTGATGTAGTCGACGCGTCTTCACGATCCGACCGATCCAAGTACCGAACGTCACGGCACCTCCGAGTTCAGCACACGTTCACTCGATGACGATCCCGGACCCGATCCAGCAAAGTGTCGGGGATGAGTTCCACAAGACGACGGCGTGGTGGCGATGATGATGCTCTCACGGCGCAGGCTTCGCCTAAACTCCGCGACGATATGACCGAGGTGGAATATGGTGGAGGGGGCACCGCACACGGCTAAGGAACGATCCGTAGATCAACTTGTGTGTCCTAGGGTGCCCCTGCCCCCGTATATAAAGGAGCAAGGGAGGAGGCCGGCCGGCCCTAGAGGGCGCGCCAAGGAGGAGTCCTCCTCCTAGTAGGAGTAGGACTCCCTCTTTCCTACTCCTACTAGGAGGGGGAAAGGAAGGGGGGAGGGAGAGGGAAAGAGGCGCCGCCTCCTAGTCCATCGGACCAGAGGGGGGGGCGCGCCCATGCCGGCTGCCCTCTCTCTCTCCACTAAGGCCCATAAGGCCCATTACTTCTCCGGGGGTCCGGTAACCCTCAAGCACTCCGGTTTTCTCCAAAACGTCCAAACACTTCCTGTGTCGAATATAGTCGTCCAATATATCAATCTTTATATCTCGACCATTCCGAGACTCCTCGTCATGTCCGTGATCACATCCGGGACTCCGAACAAACTTCGGTACATCAAAACTTATAAACTCATAATAAAACTGTCATCGTAACGTTAAGCGTGCGGACCCTACAGGTTCGAGAACTATGTAGACATGACCTAGAACTATTCTCGGTCAATAACCAACAGTGGGACCTGGATGCCCATATTGGCTCCTACGTATTCTACGAAGATCTTTATCGGTCAAACCGCATAACAACATACGTTGTTCCCTTTGTCATCGGTATGTTAGTTGTCCGAGATTCGATCGTCGGTATCCAATACCTAGTTCAATCTCGTTACCGGCAAGTCTCTTTACTCGTTACGTAATGCATCATTCCGTAACTAACTCATTAGCTACATTGCTTGCAAGGCTTATAGTGATGTGCATTACAGAGAGGGCCCAGAGATACCTCTCCGACAATCGGAGTGACAAAACCTAATCTCGAAATACGCCAACCCAACATGTACCTTTGGAGACACCTGTAGTACTCCTTTATAATCACCCGATTCGTTGTGACATTTGGTAGCACCCAAAGTGTTCCTCCGTAAACGGAGTTGCATAATCTCATAGTTACGAGGAACATGTATAAGTCATGAAGAAAGCAATAGCAATATACTAAACGATCAAGTGCTAGGCTAACGGAATGGGTCATGTCAATCACATCATTCTCCTAATGATGTGATCCCATTAATCAAATGACAACACATGTCTATGGTTAGGAAACATAACCATCTTTGATTAATGAGCTAGTCAAGTAGAGGCGCATTAGTGACGTTATGTTTGTCTATGTATTCACACATGTATTATGTTTCCGGTTAATACAATTCTAGCATGAATAATAAACATTTATCATGATATGAGGAAATAAATAATAACTTTATTATTGCCTCTAGGGCATATTTCCTTCAGTCTCCCACTTGCACTAGAGTCAATAATTTAGATTACACAGTAATGATTCTAACACCCATGGAGTCTTGGTGCTGATCATGTTTTGCTCGTGAGAGAGGCTTAGTCAATGGGTCTGCAACATTCAGATCCGTATGTATCTTGCAAATCTCTATGTCTCCCACCTGGACTTGGTCTCGGATGGAATTGAAGCGTCTCTTGATATGCTTGGTCCTCTTGTGAAATCTGGATTCCTTTGCCAAGGCAATTGCACCAAGATTGTCACGAAGATCTTCATTGGTCCCGATGCACTAGGTATGACACCTAGATCGAAATGAACTCCTTCATCCAGACTCCTTCATTTGCTGCTTCCGAAGCAGCTATGTACTCCACTTCACATGTAGATCCCGCCACGACGCTTTGTTTAGAACTGCACCAACTTACAGCTCCACCGTTTAATAAAAACACGATCCGGTTTGCGATTTAGAATCGTCCGGATCGGTGTCAAAACTTGCATCGACGTAACCATTTACGACTAGCTCTTTGTCACCTCCATATCGAGAAACATATCCTTAGTCCTTTTCGGTATTTCAGATGTTCTTGACCGCTGTCCAATGATCCACTCTGGATTACTTTGGTACCTTCTGTCTGCTTATTGCTAAGCATACGTCAGGTCTGGTACACAGCATTGCATACATGATAGAGCCTATGGCTGAAGCATAGGGAACATATTTCATTTTCTCTCTATCTTCTGCTGTGGTCGGGCATTGAGTCTGACTCAACTTCACACCTTGTAGCACGGGCAAGAACCCTTTCTTTGCCTGATCCATTTTGAACTTTTTCAAAACTTTATCAAGGTATGTGCTTTGTGAAAGTCCAATTAAGCGTCTCGATCTATCTCTATAAATCTTGATGCCCAATATATAAGCAGCTTCACCGAGGTCTTTCAGAGAAAAACTTTTATTCAAGTATCCCTTTATGCTATCCAGAAATTATATATCATTTCCAATTAATAATATGTCATCTACATATAATATCAGAAATGCTACAGAGCTCCCACTCACTTTCTTGTAAATACAGGATTCTCCAAAAGTCTGTATAAAACCATATGCTTTGATCACACTATCAAAGCGTTTATTCCAACTCCAAGATGCTTGCACCAGTCCATAGATGGATCGCTGGAGCTTGCACACTTTGTTAGCACCTTTTGGATCAACAAAACCTTCTGGTTGCATCATATACAACTCTTCTTCTAGAAATCCATTCAAGAATGCAGTTTTGATATCCATTTGCCAAATTTCATAATCATAAAATGCGGCAATTGCTAACATGATTCGGACAGACTTAAGCATCGCTACGGGTGAGAAAGTCTCATCGTAGTCAACCCCTTGAACTTGTCGAAAACCTTTCGCAACAAGTTGAGCTTTATAGACAGTTACATTACCATCAACGTCAGTCTTCTTCTTAAAGGTCCATTTATTCTCAATGGCTTGCCGATCATCGGGCAAGTCAACCAAAGTCCATACTTTATTCTCATATGGATCCCATCTCAGATTTCATGGCCTCTAGCCATTTTGCGGAATCTGGGCTCATCATCGCTTCCTCATAGTTCGTAGGTTCATCATGGTCAAGTAACATGACTTCCAAAATAGGATTACCGTACCACTCAGTGCGGATCTTACTCTGTAGACCTCACGAGGTTCAAGAGAAACTTGATCTGAAGTTTCATGATCAATATCATTAGCTTCCTCACTAATTGGTGTAGTTGTCACAGGAACCGGTTCTTGTGATGAACTACTTTCCAATAAGGGAGCAGGTATAGTTATCTCATCAAGTTCTACTTTCCTCCCACTCACTTCTTTCGAGAGAAACTCCTTCTCTAGAAAGGATCCGAATTTAGCAACGAAAATCTTGCCCTCAGATCTGTGATAGAAGGTGTACCCAACATTTTCTTTTGGGTATACTATGAGGACACATTTCTCCGATTTGGGTTCGAGCTTATCTGGTTGAAGTTTCTTCACATAAGCATCGCAGCCCCAAACTTTAAGAAACGACAACTTTGGTTTCTTGCCAAACCACAGTTCATGAGGCGTCGTCTCAACGGATTTTGATGGTGCCCTATTTAACGTGAATGCGGCCGTCTCTAAAGCATAACCCCAAAACGATAGCGGTAAATCAGTAAGAGACATCATAGATCGCATCATATCTAGTAAAGTACGATTACGACGTTCGGACACACCATTTCGTTGTGGTATTCCGGGTGGCGTGAGTTGCGAAACTATTCCGCATTGTTTCAAGTGTAGACCAAACTCGTAACTCAAATATTCTCCTCCACGATCAGATCATAGAAATTTTATTTTCTTGTTACGATGATTTTCCACTTCACTCTGAAATTCTTTGAACTTTTCAAATATTTCAGACTTGTGTTTCATTAAGTAGATATACCCATATCTGCTCAAATCATCTGTGAAGGTGAGAAAATAATGATACCCGCCGCGAGCCTCAACATTCATTGGACCACAAACATCAGTATGTATGATTTCCAACAAATCAGTTGCTCGCTCCATAGTTCCAGAGAACGGCGTTTTAGTCATCTTGCCCATGAGGCACGGTTCGCAAGTACCAAGTGATTCATAATCAAGTGATTCCAAAAGTCTATCAGTATGGAGTTTCTTCATGCGCTTTACACCGATATGACCTAAACGGCAGTGCCACAAATAAGTTGCACTATCATTATCAACTCTACATCTTTTGGTTTCAACACTATGAATATGTGTATCACTACTATCGAGATTTAATAAAAATAGACCACTCTTCAAGGGTGCATGACCATAAAAGATATTACTCATATAAATAGAACAACCCTTATTCTCTAACTTAAATGAATAACCGTCTCGCATCAAACAAGATCCAGATATAATGTTCATGCTCAATGCTGGCACCAAATAACAATTATTTAGGTCTAAAACTAATCCCGATGGTAGATGTAGAGGTAGCGTGCCGACCGCGATCACATCAACTTTGGAACCATTTCCCACGCATCGATCGCCACCTCGTCCTTAGCCAATCTTCGCTAATCCGTAGTCCCTGCTTTGAGTTGCAAATATTAGCAATGAACCAGATCAAACACCAGTGCTCTGCGAGCATTAGTAAGGTACACATCAATAACATGTATATCACATATACCTTTGTTCACTTTTCTTATCCGCCAAATACTTGGGGCAGTTCCGCTTCCAGTGTCCAGTCTGCTTGCAGTAGAAGCACTCAGTTTCAAGCTTAGGTCCAGACTTGGGTTTCTTCTCTTGAGCAGCAACTTGTTTGCCGTTCTTCTTGAAGTTCCCCTTCTTCTTCCCTTTGCCCTTTTTCTTGAAACTAGTGGTCTTGTTAACCATCAACACTTGATGCTCCTTCTTGATTTCTACCTCTGCGGCTTTCAGCATTGCGAAGAGCTCGGGAATAGTCTTGTCCATCCCTTGCATATTATAGTTCATCACGAAGCTCTTGTAGCTTGGTGGCGATGATTGAAGAATTCATCAATGACACTATCATCGGAAGATTAAATCCCAGTTGAATCAAGTGATTATTATACCCGACATTTTGAGTATGTGTTCACCGACGAACTATTCTCCTCCATCTTGCAGCTATAGAACTTATTGGAGACTTCATATCTCTCAATCCGGGCATTTGCTTGAAATATTAACTTCAACTCTGGAACATCTCATATGCTCCATGATGTTCAAAACGTCGTTGAAGACCGGTTCTAAGCCGTAAAGCATGGCACATCGAACTATCGAGTAGTCATCGCTTTGCTCGCGAGACGTTCTTAACGTCGTCGGTTACATCAGCAGCAGGTTCGCACCCAGCGGTGCTTCGGGGCGTAATTCTTACGTGCAGCAATGAGGATAATCCTCGAGTTCGGACCCGATCCGTGTAATTGCTACCATCATCTTTCAACTTTGCTTTCTCAAGGAACGCATTAAAATTCAACGGAACAACAAAGACGAGCCATCTATCTACAACAAACATAGACAAGCAAAAATACTATCGGTACTAAGTTCATGATAAATTTAAGTTCAATTAATCATATTACTTAAGAACTCCCACTTAGATAGACATCCTCTAATCCTCTAAGTGATTACGTGATCCATATCAACTACACCATGTCCGATCGTCACGTGAGATGGAGTAGTTTCAACGGTGAACATCAATATGTTGATCATATCTACTATATGATTCACGCCGACCATTCGGTCTCCGTGTTCGAGGCCATATCTGTTATATGCTAGGCTCGTCAAGTTTAACTTTGAGTATTTCGCGTGTGCAACTGTTTTGCACCGTTGTATTTGAACGTAGAGCCTATCACACCCGATCATCACGTGGTGTCTCAAAGACGAAGAACTTTCGCAACGGTGCATACTCAGGGAGAACACTTCTTGATAATTTTAGTGAGAGATCATCCTAAAATGCTACCGTCAATCAAAGCAAGATAAGATGCATAAAGGATAAACATCACATGCAATCAATATAAGTGATATGATATGGTCATCATCATCTTGTGCTTGTGATCTCCATCTTCAAGCACCGTCGTGATCACCATCGCCACCGCACGACACCTTGATCTCCATCGTAGCATCGTTGTCGTTCGCCATCTATTGCTTCTACGACTATCGCTACCGCTTAGTGATAAAGTAAAGCAATTACAGGGTGTTTGCATTTCATACAATAAAGCGACAACCATATGGCTCCTGCCAGTTGCCGATAACTTCGGTTACAAAACATGATCATCTCATACAATAAAATATAGCATCACGTCTTGACCATATCACATCACAACATGCCCTGCAAAAACAAGTTAGACGTCCTCTACTTTGTTGTTGCAAATTTTACGTGGCTGCTACGGGCTTAGAAAGAACCGTTCTTACCTACGCATCAAAACCACAACGATAGTTCGTCAAGTTAGTGCTGTTTTAACCTTCGCAAGGACCGGGCGTAGCCACACTCGATTCAGCTAAAGTGAGAGAGACAGACACCCGCCAGCCACCTTTAAGCACGAGTGCTCGTAACGGTGAAACCAGTCTCGCGTACGCGTAATGTCGGTCTGGGCGCTTCATCTCACAATACCGCCAACCAAAGTATGACATCTTTGGAAAGCGATGACTTGTATCGCCCACAACTCACTTGTGTTCTACTCGTGCATATGACATCTACTCATAAAACCAGGCTCGGATGCCACTGTTGGGGAACGTAGTAATTTCAAAAAAAATTCCTACGCACACGCAAGATCATGGTGATGGCATAGCAACGAGAGGGGAGAGTGTTGTCCATGTACCCTCATAGACCGTAAGCGGAAGCATTATGACAACGCGGTTGATGTAGTCGTACGTCTTCATGATCCGACCGATCCAAGTACCGAACGTACGGCACCTCCGAGTTTAGCACACGTTCAGCTCGATGACGATCCCCGGACTCCGATCCAGCAAAGTGTCGGGGATGAGTTCCGTCAGCACGACAGCATGGTGACGATGATGATGCTCTACCGGCGCAGGGCTTCGCCTAAACTCCGCGGCGATATGACCGAGGTGGAATATGGTGGAGGGGAGCACCGCACACGGCTAAGGAACGATCCGTAGATCAACTTGTGTGTCCTAGGGTGCCCCCTGCCCCCGTATATAAAGGAGCAAGGGGGAGGCCCGCCGGCCCTAGAGGGCACGCCAAGGAGGAGTCCTCCCCCTAGTAGGAGTAGGACTCCCTCTTTCCTACTCCTACTAGGAGGGGAAAAGGAAGGGGGAGAGGGAGAGGGAAAGAGGGGGGCGCCGCCCCCCTCCTAGTCCAATTCGGACCAGAGGGGGAGGGGGTGCGCGGCCCATACTGGCTGCCCCTCTCTCTCTCCACTAAGGCCCATAAGGCCCATTACTTCTCCCCGGGGGGGGGGGGGTTCCGGTAACCCTCCGGCACTCCGGTTTTCTCCGAAAACGTCCGGAACACTTCCGGTGTCCGAATATAGTCGTCCAATATATCAGTCTTTATATCTCGACCATTCCGAGACTCCTCGTCATGTCTGTGATCACATCCGGGACTCCGAACAAACTTTGGTACATCAAAACTTATAAACTCATAATAAAACTGTCATCGTAACGTTAAGCGTGCGGACCCTACAGGTTCGAGAACTATGTAGACATGACCTAGAACTATTCTCGGTCAATAACCAACAGCGGGACCTGGATGCCCATATTGGCTCCTACATATTCTACGAAGATCTTTATCGGTCAAACCGCATAGCAACATACGTTGTTCCCTTTGTCATCGGTATGTTACTTGTCCGAGATTCGATCGTCAGTATCCAATACCTAGTTCAATCTCGTTACTGGCAAGTCTCTTTACTCGTTACGTAATGCATCATTCCGTAACTAACTCATTAGCTACATTGCTTGCAAGGCTTATAGTGATGTGCATTACCGAGAGGGCCCAAAGATACCTCTCCGACAATCGGAGTGACAAAACCTAATCTCGAAATACGCCAACCCAACATGTACCTTTGGAGACACCTGTAGTACTCCTTTATAATCAACTAGTTACGTTGCGACGTTTGGTAGCACCCAAAGTGTTCCTCCGGTAAACGGGAGTTGTATAATCTCATAGTTATAGGAACATGTATAAGTCATGAAGAAAGCAATAGCAATATACTAAACGATCAAGTGCTAGGCTAACGGAATGGGTCATGTCAATCACATCATTCTCCTAATGATGTGATCCCATTAATCAAATGACAACACATGTCTATGGTTAGGAAACATAACCATCTTTGATTAATGAGCTGGTCAGGTAGAGGCATACTAGTGATGTTATGTTTGTCTATGTATTCACACATGTATTATGTTTCCGGTTAATACAATTCTAGCATGAATAATAAACATTTATCATGATATGAGGAAATAAATAATAACTTTATTATTGCCTCTAGGGCATATTTCCTTCACCAAGCGCGCGGAGCCTGCTTGAGTCCGTACAAGGACCGCGGAAGCATGCACACGTGGTCGGGAAGCGCCGGGTCAACAAACCTGGTGGGCTGCTAGCAGAAGACCTGCTCCTCGAGGTGACCATGGAGGAGGGTGTTGGAGACGTCCATCTGGTGCACCGGCCAAGCACGGGAGACCGCAAGATGGAGAACCGTGCGCATCATGCCGGGCTTGACGACCGGAGCGAAGGTGCCGGTGAAGTCGATGCCAGCACGCTGTCGGAAGCCACGAACGACCCAGCGCACTTTATAGCGATCAAGGGTACCATCAAGATGGAGCTTGTGTTTGAATACCCACTTCCCGGTAATCACATTGGCATGCCGGGGACGGGGAACAAGCTGCCATGTCCGGTTGCGCAACAGGGCGTCAAACTCCTCTTGCATCGCAACCATCCAGAGCGGGTCACGAAGAGCGGCTCGAACGGAGGAGGGCAACGGCGATGGCTCAGAGGTGGAGGTCGCATGGATGTAGTCATCCGTGGCGTAGCGCGAGCTCGGGCGAAAAATGCCCATATGGGCGCGGGTGACCGGACCGGCCATAGGCGCCGGGGGAGGAGGAGCGCCGAGCATCGGGGCGCTGGGCGCGGGCGCCGGGCACCAGGGGGCACGCCTCAAAGCCAACGTCGAGGGCGCCGGGGGTGCCAGTGCCGTGGCTGTAGGAGGCGCGCATGCGAGGGACACGCCTCAAAGCTAGGGGCGGGCCAAGAGAGGCGCGCGAGCACCCTGGGAGCGGCGTCGAGGAGCCCGCGTCACCAGTGGCGGGAGGAACAGCCCGGGGTACCTGCTGAAACGGGAACACATGCTCATCAAAGTAAACGTGCCAGGAAGTGAACACACGGTGGGAGATGGGATCGTAGCACCGATATCCCTTGGAGTTGGAGGGGTAGCTGATGAAGATGCAAGCGACAAAACGAGGTGCGAGTTTGTGAGGAGCGGAGTCGGCAGTGCTAGGATAGCAAAGGCACCCATAAATATGCAAGTCATCATAAGATGGGGGCGTACCAAAGAGAAGATGGTGAGGTGCATAGTTCCATCGTGGGCGGCAAGGGTGAAGGTTAAGGAGAAGTGAAGCAGGCAACACATTAGTATGGAACAGAAGCATGCGAACGCAGTCGTTCAGAGTGCGAAGGACGCGTTCGGCTCGACGTTCTGCTGTGAAGTATACGGGCATGTGAGACGAAAAATTGTGCCGTGGTGCGATAGAAAAGTGCGGAAAGCAAGGTTGTTGAACTCTTTTCCATTGTCATTCTAGAGAGAAAGGATGGGACGCCCAAACTACGTGCTGACATAGGAGTAAAAAGCCATCAAAGTGGAGAGTGCATCCGACTTTCGTCGTAAAGGAAACGACCACACATCCTGAGAATAATCATCAAGGATAACCAGATAATATAAATAACCCGAATTACTAGGAACCGGAGAGGTCCACACATCACTATGAATCAACTGAAAAGGAAAAGAATCTATGGTGGTGGAGTATTAAATGGGAGGCGAACATGTTTGCCGACACGATAGGCATGACAAGATCCTCTATCTTATTACAACTGAAACGAAAACTCCTAAGAATATGACGAAGTGTGACGGGGTTGGGATGACCCAAGCGAGCGTGCCAGAGATCGACGCCGATGGAGAGAGCTGAAGGAAATATGCCCTAGAGGCAATAATAAAGTTATTATTTATTTCCTTATTTCATGATAAATGTTTATTATTCATGCTAGAATTGTATTAACTGGAAACTTAGTACACGTGTGAATACATAGAGAAACTTACTGTCACTAGTATGCCTCTACTTGACTAGCTCGTTGAATTAAAGATGGTTAAGTTTCCTAGCCATAGACATGAGTTGTTATTTGATTAATGGGATCACATCATTAGAGAATGATGTGATTGACTTGACCCATTCCGTTAGCTTAACACTTGATCGTTTAGTATGTTGCTATTGCTTTCTTCATGACTTACACATGTTCCTACAACTATGGGATTATGCAACTCCTGTTTACCGGAGGAACACTTTGTGTGCTACCAAACGTCACAACGTAACTGGGTGATTATAAAGGAGCTCTATAGGTGTCTCCGAAGGTACATGTTGAGTTGGCGTATTTTGAGATTAGGATTTGTCACTCCGATTGTTGGAGAGGTATCTCTGGGCCCTCTCGGTAATGTACATCACTATAAGCCTTGCAAACAATGTAGCTAATGAGTTAGTTGCGGGACGATGCATTACATAACGAGTAAAGAGACTTGCCAGTAACGAGATTGAACTAGGTATTGAGATACCAACGATCGAATCTCGGGCAAGTAACATATCGATGTCAAAGGGAACAACGTATGTTGTTATGCAATTTGACCGATAAAGATCTTCGTAGAATATGTAGGAGCCAATATGAGCATCCAGGTTCTGCTATTGGTTATTGACCGGAGACGTGTCTCGGTCATGTCTACATAGTTCTCGAACCCATAGGGTCCGCACGCTTAAAGTTAGATGACGGTTATATTATGAGTTTATATGTTTTGATGTACCGACGGTAGTTCGGAGTCCCGGATGTGATCACGGACATGACGAGGAGTCTCAAAATGGTCGAGACGTAAGGATCGATATATTGGACGACTATATTCAGACACCGGAATGGTTCCGGGGGTTATCGGATATATATACCGGAGTACTGGGGGGTTACCGGAACCCCCGCGGAGGTTATTGGGCCTTATGGGCCCAAGTGGTGGAAGAGGAGAGGCAGCCAAGGGGCAGCTGCGCGCCCCTCCCCCCAAGTCTGAATTGGACAAGGAGGGGGGGGGGCTTTCCTTTCTCCCTCTCTCTCCTTCCCACTCCTCTCCTACTCCAACATGGAAGGGGGGGGAGTCCTACTCCCGGTGGGAGTAGGACTCCTCCCTGGCGCGCCCTCCCCTGGCCGGCCGCCCCCCCTTGATCCTTTATATACGGGGGCAGGGGGCACCTCTAGACACAACAATTGATCTCTTGATCTCTTAGCCGTGTGCGGTGCCCCCCTCGACCATATTCCACCTCGGTAATATCATAGCGGTGCTTAGGCGAAGCCTTGCGTCGGTAGCATCATCAACACCGTCAACACGCCGTCGTGCTGACGGAACTCTCCCGCAAAGCTCTGCCGGATCGGAGTTCGTGGGACGTCATCGAGCTGAACGTGTGCTGAACTCGGAGGTGCCGTACGTTCGATACTTGATCGGTCAGATCGTGAAGACGTAGGACTACATCAACCGCATTGTGCTAATGCTTCCGCTTTTGGTCTACGAGGGTACGTGGACAACACTCTCCCCTCTCGTTGCTATGCATCACCATGATCTTGCGTGTGCGTAGGAATTTTTTTGAAATTACTATGTTCCCCAACAAGAGCAACCGATGCGGTGGTGGAGGTGGACGGCGGATGCATCGGATAGAGCTCGTTAAGGCTGTCATATCGGTGAAGTACCATCCTGGTTCGAGCATCCTTGACACAAAAACCAAGCTCATCAAATTCAACAGTAACATGATTTTCACGAGTTAAACAACGAACGGAAATAAGGTTCTTAATAAGATGAGGTGACACAAGTATGTTAGACAAAGTAATAGGCATGGAATTAGAAGGAAAAGAAGTGTGCTCAACATGTGTGATAGGTAGTGTGGAACCGTCGTCGACAATGATGCGGCGGTCGGTGGTGACAGGAGTGAAGGAGGCAAGATTACCAGGATGAGCAAACATGTGAGCCGTAGCCCCGGTGTCCATGTACCAATCACCGCCTCTAGTGTAGTTGTTCGGCGTAGCTGCCGTATGCAGCGTTGCGAGAAGCGCCGGATCCCAAGGCACCGACAGTAGGGCCGGCGAGGGTGGCGGCGGGGCCGCAAGGAGGCCATAGGCGCCGCACAGCTGCGGCAGTGGGTATCCTCTGTACGGCTGCAGAGCCGCGTAGTACTCCTTATGCGCCAGCGGGCGCGGCACGGGAAGGGTCGGTGCAGGAGCCCGTGGAATCGGTATGGTGTAGGCATGAACAACACTGGTTCACGGGTTGTAGCCGGAGGCCCACGGAGGGGGCACCTGGAACTGTTGCTGCTGCTGACCGCCGCGGCGGCCCCCACCACGCCGGCCCCCGCGGCGCCGTTCGGGGGGAGGGGCAGGTGGCCCATAGGGCAGCGGGAGCAGCACCGGCTGCTAGGTGGGAGGGTACGGCGGTGGCGCTGGGAATGGCGCCGGGTGGCGCGGCGGTGGGGGCGCGGCTGGAGGCGCCGCGGGTGGTGCCGGCGGCGAGAGCGGTGTGGATGGCCCGCGCCTTCACCTGCTTCATCTGCCGCTCCTCCAAGCGGAGGTACGCAACAAACTTGGCGAAGGACGGGTTGGTGATGAGGCTGAGGTTCGTCGCGGCATTGCCGAAGTCCTCGTTGAGCCCGGCGGTGAGCGTGCTGAGGATGAGGTCATCATCGATCTTTGCGCCAATATCGCGGAGCTCGTTAGCAAGAGTCTTTCGGCGGCGACAATAGTCGTCGACGGAGGTGTTGTCTTGGTGACACCCAAAAAACTCTTGCTGCAAAAGAACGCGACACTGGAGCTGGTTGTCGGTGAAGAGCCCGTTCAGCTTGGTCCATACGACGCAGGCATCGTTACCGTCCGCCACGACCGTCTGGAAGAGGTTCGGCGAGATGGTGAGGAAGAATCACCGGATGATCGTGGTGTCGATGGTGGACCAGTCATGGAACTTGGGGACGAGGCTGGAGTCGACGGTGCCGTCCACGTGATCAACGAGATGATACTCCCGAAACACGAGCGAGAAGTAGGTCTTCCACGTGTAGTAGGAGGAGTCCGCCTAGGAGAGATGAACCGGCACCCGCTCGAAGATGGAGGTTGCGGATGTCGTTGACGTCGGGAGGGTTGGCGTCGGCGAACGGGTTGGAGTTGGTGGACGCGGAGGAGGTGACGGACGACATGGCGGGAACGGGACGACACGGGTGACTCGGACGGCTGCAGCAGGCTGCTTGCGTGAGTCAGACGAGGACGCCAGCGCGAGATCGCGCACGGCAGGCGGCGACGCGGTAGGCGACTGTCGATCGAGGCTGCGCCGGCTAGAGGTTCGGGCGAAGCGTACGACGCGGGCGTGTGGCTCGGGCGACTTGGCGGCTGGTGGGGCAAGCAGCGAGCGTAGCGGGCGTGCGGCTCGGGATCATGCGAGGTAGCGGGATCGGGCTGGCAGCGGGCGGGGCTAGCAGCGAGCGTAGCGGGCGCTGCTGCAGCGGAGAAGGCTACTAGCGGCGGCCGGCGCGGGGTGCATAGCGGCGGCTAAGGGGAGGAGGTGGCGGCGGCGGCGGCGCGGCGGTAGCGGAAGACTAAGGATAAAACCTAAAAACTGATACCATGTATGATTGCACGATGTATTGCTCTTCGTGCATAGACACGTATATATGATGTATAAAGGTGGGTCACGGACCTCAACTATACAAAAACTAGGAGACGGTCTGAATACACAATATGCACAAAACACATATACTCAACAGGAAGATCTAAACCTATGTTTTTTTTGGGGGGATCTAAACCTATGTTGCCCTACCTACCACTCAAAGCTGCACTACAAATTAATTAATGTGTTTTGTTCTACAACAGAAAGCATACTATGTTGAACAAAACTCGTCAACTTATTTTTATGACAAAAGTGGCAGGAGCACTGGACAGAGTTCTCTGCTTCTGACTCATCTAGACATCGATTTTTGTTCTTTCTTTTCTGGTGAAAAAGCACATGGTATATATAAATTTTTGCATAGAGAAGAAAAAACACGCATGATTTGGTCATGCATGATCCTGATCGATCGGGCTAGTGGAATTCGGCATGGCCGCCAGCTGTTCCCGCCCTGCATTTCGAGTGGCGCCGCATTGTCCATCCCATCATACATCGTATATATCTTGAGCACGTTTGATTATGCCAAGAGATGGATTGTCAATCCAAATCCACGAGCAGTGCCATCAACGATTTGACTTGAGGGATCTATCTAGGCCTACCTGAAGCTGTAGCATGGGACATGACCTCACAGAATACTTTGCAGATAGATAAGCATGTACTAATAAAGAGATCAAGTGCATAGTGCGATCCTCGTCGGAGCATGGTGGGATCGCGAAGAGCCGTCGGATCACGCGACCGACGACCCTTGCCCGTCCGATCGTCGACATAAGCCACGCCGAGAGCGAACAGGCGGTCAACACGTGGACCTTCATCTCACATCCTTATCCAGGCAGAGATTTAGTTGGTGACGAGCCCTCACGGTCCATGTCACAGTCACTGCACAATCTGATCAATGGTCAAACCCGTATCCAAACCACAGTGACACTAGTTCCGGCGCATGCAATATCTGTGGCTCATGCAATATCTGTGGCTGGATTGCAACACCCCACCTACTGATATGTATGTCCTACTCTACAATGCATCGAGTCAATCCTTAGTTTTTTCACATATATATTTTTGTAAATATAGTTTTTTGTGTGTGCATTCATCTACTTCCTATAGGATTTGAATCTGGTTGGGCTGTATGCAGCAGGTCAAAGAGCGCCGTTAGGTGCAATAGCGGTTCGATTTACCTTTTTATCAGTAGTTGTGGTTATAGGGGAGAGATTAACATCGCCCCGACCAAATTTTCTCAAAACATGTTTTCACTCCGCATTATATATAAAGCGACACGGTCGAACCAATACAAGGTGACGAGGAGATCCTCTTACCAAGTTCAAAAGCTTGCACTGCATTTTAGTCTATATTTTATTTGTAATGTGGGGAATAATTTGCATCCGGCCCAAAGCACCAAGGTCTCCATTATGACTTATCACCCACTAATCCCAAGTGGCAAGTGCTGGTGCTAGCTCAGTACAAGCTACATTAGACATGTTGATTTTCATCCCATTTCTCCGTTTCAGAAAAAAGAAAAAAAATCATCCCATTTCTTTCGGGTGAAGGCATGAATTGAGCCATTATCACCCACTAACTGTAAGTGCTAATATTTTTTTAAAAAATAAAATTGTAAGTGCTGATGCTAGCTGAGTACAAGCTACATTAGGCATGTCGATTTTGATTTCGTCCCATTTCTTTCATGTGCCAAATTTGGGTAGTTGGAGGCACCACTGCGTAAAGCAAAATCTAAAGTTGTGGCCTCCATCCATCCATCCATCCATCCATGGTCCATCAGGGCATCACCGATTGTGTCCAACTTGATGCTGTCGGAAGTGTACACAGATCGCATGCAATGCATGCATGGTTGGTTGGTTAGCTTCATTACTATCTCCACTGTCATCGCTGACCAATGCTAAATTCTTGATTAATCATCCCATCTGTTATGCACTTTAATCGACACCAATAGAAACATCGAGAAAGCATATTTCCTCCAAAGCTAGGGATGTAAACTGACACCGTTTAAACCCACTTATGGTCTAAGAGTTTAATAATTGGTTTTAATGAGGATAAAATGAACTATCGAGCTAGGTAAAGCTAACTAAATGAGACTTGCGGACGCCGTTTCTTTGCCATCCAAAAGGCATACATTGAAATAGTCCTTTTAAGTATACTATTCACTCTCGGCTTAATTAGAAATGCAAATCAGTCCACAATTAGAAATAGTCCCTCCGTTTCTAAATATAGGACCTTTTAGAGATTTCAGGACTACATACGAAGCAAAATGAATGAATCTACACTCTGAAATACGTTTATTTACATCCGTATGTAGCCCGCGTTGGAATATCTAGAAGGGCTTATATTTAGAAACGGAGGAAGTAGTACTTTAAGTATATTGAGTATTACTCCCTCCGTTCCTAAATATTTGTCTTTTTTATAGATTTCAACAAATGACTACATACGAAGCAAAATGAGTGAATCTACACTCTAAAATATGTCTATATACATCCGTATGTGATAGTCCATTTGAAATCTCTAAAAGGACAAATATTTAGGAATGGAGGGAGAAGAAGAAAACATCAAGAAACAGTCACTTGCTCACTCTCGGCTTAATTGGTTATTTTTTTTAGAAAGTCGGCTTAATTAGATGACCCGCTTTTTAAAGAAAAATAAAGGGTGTGTCTACCCCTATTAAGTTGACTTATTAGATTTTTTTTTTCATGGCTAAGTCCATGATGGTAGCCGCATGATTTACTGTTGACTTTTAAAACCCTTGGGTGAGCCTCAACAATGGACTAGACATCGGATCACTTAGGCCGCATGAAAAGAAAATCTCTGGAAACTTCGATTTAGCAACACCGAAATGCAAATTCAGTCCACAATTCGTGGCACAGTGATTCTACTGTTCTTTGAAACACAATAATGGGAACAAGATCGCCTGCCACCATTGCTTTACGCTAATAATGATCACCCCATTACATTACAGAATCGATTACATCGGTTGGTCAGATCAATGACATCCACAAACTAGTATTCAGGTGCCGATGCCGTGGCGGCACCTGTCTTGAAACAGTAAAACCAACAATTATTTTCCCCCGGATATGGGTTACCTAGGAGATCTGTCCCCAGAATAAGACTACCGCCTTTCCGGCAAAAGAAAATGAAAGAAAAACAAGACTGCCGGCTGCTACTGAGGTGCTTGTTTTCAAATTATACTATAAGAGCATCTCCAACAGCCGCGCTATACTAGCGCCGCGCCGAAAAAAACGCCATTTTAGCGCTGCAAGAACGCTGCCGCACCGCTCCATGGCGCCAAAAACGCAGCTGCTAAAACGAGTTAGGCGCTGGTGAATGCCCCATCCCGCTGTTGATTTGGGCGTTCACTTCACACACACACTCTCCTGCTGAACTCTCATTTCTTCTACCGCGCTCGTTGCTCTCCCGCTCTCTCCCCCCATCCGGCCGCGCCGCCGCCGCCGCTCGCGCCGCCGCCGCCGCCCTTCGCCCGCCGCCGCCGCCGCTTCGCGCCGCCGCCGCCGCCGCTTCGCGCCCAGCGACCTCTTCCCAGCCTATCCGGCGCCGCCCCGCCCGCCGGGCGACTCGAGCTTCTGGTCGCCTCACTGGCGCCCGCCTCCAGCGCCCGCGGCGACCGTTCGATCAGCTTGCCGGCCTCCCTCAGCGCCCTCGCCTCCGCCCCCCTCCTAGTCCGACCGGACCTCGCGGCCTCGACGTCCTCCGAACAGCGCCGACGGCTCGCTTCCGCGCCGCGCCCGCAAGGTGTTCGACAAAAAACCTACAAGGTATGTATTGCTTCAAACTGAATTTGGTGCATATTTTGAATTGTAGTTTTGATAGTATAGTATTGAACATTGTAGATGAGTTCGTCGCATGATTCATCCGAAGATGAATTTGATATGGAAGAGGAGGAGGATCTTGCAATGATCATAGCAATGCATATCAATAAAAAACCGAAGCACGGTGGTTCGGTTATGGGTCGGGAAAAAATTTGGAGAGATAGGATTGATGCCCATAACAGATTGATGAAGAACTATTTCGTGGAGAATCCCACATACCCGGAGTCATATTTTCGTCGCCGGTTTAGGATGAGCACAGACTTGTTCAAGCGCATTGCAGAGAAACTAGCGATTCATGACCGTTTTTTCCAGCAAAGGAGGAATGCTGCTGGAGAGCTCGGGCATAGCACCTTCTGAAGGTGACAGCCGCTTTGCGTATGTTGGCATACGGTATCCCGCCGATCTAGTTGATGATCACTTGGCTATGGGTGAGAGCCAAGCCATCATGTGTGTCAAGCGCTTTGCGATGGGAATTGTGCAAGTGTTTGGCGAGGAGTATTTGAGATCTCCTATCGCTGAAGACGCCGCAAGGCTATTGGCGATGAACAAATCTCGCGGCTTTCCTGGCATGCTTGGCTCAATAGATTGCATGCATTGGAGTTGAAAGAATTGTCCAAAGGCATGGCATGGGCAATTCCACGGCCAAAAAGGGTTCCACTATAATCCTTGAAGCGGTGGCGATCAGGAGACTTGATATGGCATGCATTCTTTGGAATGCCCGGATCTTTGAATGACATCAATGTTGTCAACCGTCACCACCGATGAATAAGATTGCGAATGGTGAGTTGCCACCGGTTCAGTTTGTAGCAAATGGCCATACGCATAACTATGGCTATTATCTAGCGGATGGCATCTATCCAAAGTGGCAAACCTTCGTGAAGCCGTTGAAAAGCCGAAGGTAAGAAAATCTTGATTTCCACAATGCTCGTGCAGCTGCTAGAAAAGATGTCGAGAGAGCATTTGGGATTTTGCAAGCCCAATTTGCTATTGTGAGAGGACCGGCTAGATTTTGGGATCAAAAAATGCTTTGGTACATAATGCACGCTTGTGTGATCATGCACAACATGATCATCGAGGATGAGCGTGGCCAAGATTTAGACTACTCACAGATGAGCTCTTGGGACATCCCGCATGAAAAGCGACGGAGGGCTGAAAGGGTAGCCCGTTTTGTTGCCTCCTATCATGCCATTCGGCGTCCCGCAACGCACAATGATCTTCAGAAGGATCTGATTGAAGAGTGGTGGGCATGGCATGGACAACAACGAGCATGATTTCATTGCATTTTATGTATTGTATTGTATTGTTCATGAACTATTGGTTGTGTTTATTTATTGCATTATTTGTTGTACTGTGAGATAAAACTATTTGTTTCAGTTGTAAACTATTTATTGTTGATTTATTTGTTTGTTTAATCGTTTTTCTTCTATTTGTTGAACTATATATGTGCTTTGCGCGCGCTGCATTTTTGCGCACCGCTGGAGCGACGCGCGTGCTGCATTTTTGCGCTGCTGCTGGAGCCAGCGCTGCGCGGCGCGGAAAAACAGCCTAAGCGCGCGCGCTATATGGTTTTTATGGGCGCGACGCGTCGCGCCTGTTGGAGATGCTCTAAGCACTACCACGCGGTTGACCCTTTGCGTTATAGTGCACTTAGGTTTTGACATCCTTAATATGATTTGACATTGACATCATACTTCTTTTTGCGGGGCATTGACATCATGCTCTCTTCAGTGCTTGAAAGCTGTCGTCGTTAGGGCCATCACACGGTTTCCATGTGAGTTGAACGCTGGAAAAAATTGACAAATAAATAATAAATAAATTTACACATTTTTTAAATAAATAGAATAAGTTAGAGGTATGGTATTAAAATTTCTAAGGTTTGACTCCGTATACAATTCTAAAATGACAAGTTTTAGGAAAATGGAATCAAGCACATCAATGCTCTAGTAGTCCAGCTTGTTCGATTACATTTTACTCAACTTCAGATCCATTTTTCGAGCCCATGATACATAATCAAATAGGATCGATCATCCACCCGCTTAGCTAAGAAACAGTATATCAATATGAAGATTTTTAGATAGAAGGATGTCGCTCAGCGTTAAACTGAGGCCCTTGATCGATATGAAGATTGAAACCATCAGTAGCCGTAAATATCTCCTTCTTCCCAAATCCAAAACTGGAAGATCTAAAAGGAACCTATGAAGAATGTAATACTCTCTTCGATCATTGTACTAAGTCAGCGATAATTAATATGGATCGCATCGAGTACTAGATTCCGCAAGCGAATGATATATCCGTGGATTTTTTTTTATGATTTGCTCTTTGTAGAAAGGCTTGCACGAATACCAAGATACATATAGTGTAGTCGTTTTATTTCTGTTTCAGTCAGATGGCTGGCCCAAGCGAAATTTTGGAAGCCGAAGTAAGAGAAGCCTAGCTACAAGACTGGCGCCTACCTTCTTTCAGTTTCGAAGGAAATGAACATGTGGAACAAACTATTCCCACCCATAGAGTTAACATGGTACTGTTAATCTCCCCTCCGGTCCCCTCCGTCGCCCCTCGCGCCGGCGACCGAGGGGCTCCACCCCTAAGCCGCCGGGTCACCGCCCCTCCCTCTCCCTCCCCTCCGTCGCCGCCGGTGGTAGGCGCCGGGCTGAGCCTGTGCGTGCGCCGGCGGCGGCGGAGGCACTCCTCCCTCTCGTGGGTCAAAGGGTGACACGGGGCTCCCTAGCTCGAGGGTGTGATCCCGATCTGGGCTGCGGTGGCACCGATCTGGTTCATGACGGCCCAGATCTGGACTTCAGCAGTGTGGCAGCTGGCCAGCGTCCTATTGGCGGTTGGGGTGGCAGTGCTGGCGCTCCTCCTCCCGATCTAGGGTGGAGGGCCTTGGATATGGGGTGGCGGCCCCGAGGTGGGCCTCCCTATCCGGTGGTGCGGCGGGGCGGGCGGGTTGCCGGGGATCGGGTCGGATGGCCGGCGATCCACCGGCAGGTTGGTGCTGCAGCTTATTGCCTCGGCGGCCAACGACGTTGAGCTGCTTCTTCTTCCAATACTTGCATCGTGCACTCCATCGTAACGGACATGGCTGCGCTACTTGCCGGTCATCGGATGGGGCGGAGCGGAAGGTGGGGATTCGGATTCGGATAATTCCCTGGTCAACTCCTACCGGCCGCGACGACGACGACACCCGAGGGTGCAGTTTCTCTTCCTGGAGACGTCGTTCGGGTCTGCCCCACCTTTTTCCACTCCACGGTTTCTCGGGCGAAAACCCTAGGGCGACGACGGCGCTCATGGCGTTGTGTCCTTCTTGAAGGCGCCATCGAGAGAGCTAAGTGGTCGTCGGCACGTCTCGTGTTCGTGGGCAGTTGCAGTTGGCGTGCCCCTCTTCCTCTAGGAGGCATATGCTTCGGGGGAAACCCTGGATCTGGGTCTCCCAGGTCAGATGATGACGAAAACTATGGTGTTGTTCTCGCTCTTGAGGGCATCGTTTTGGAGAAGGTGCTTTGGAAGGGCCTAGAGCGGAGCGGGGTTTCATCTTCCACATCGATGACAGCGGGTCTCGGCGGCGTGGTGCAGGGGAGGCTCGGCGTCCGATGCAGGTTGACGGACTCGCGAAGGAGGGCGACACTGTCTGGCGTCGTGGTGGCGTCGATGGCAAAGAGGCCTAGTAAGGTCGATGCATCAGTTTTGTTCTAAGGATGAATCGATGGAAGATGGAGGTGACGGTCCTTGCAGCGTGCGGTGCTGATTGAAAGTGTGCAGGACGGGTGTGTGACCAAGTCTAGGTAGTGGCTTGGATGGGGCATCTGGCTTTAGATGTTAGACTTTGGTGCGATGACTGTTTGGTATTAGGCTCGGACATTCGGCACCCCTTCATCAAGGGACAGGAGTAGCAACAGACGCTGCCAAGATGGTGGCTTCAGGCTTATTGATGTGTTACCTTGTAAGGTCTTTGAAAATAATTAATAATATGGCTACATGCATCGTCCTGATGCAGAGGCCGGGGGTACATCTTCCTTTTCTAAAAAAATGGTATTGTAGATCCGAAGTCGAGCCTCTAACTAGGATGACTAGCCCGCCAACTATGGTGCAACAAATGGTTGTTGAGTTGTGTTGTGCTGAAAGTATGTACTACGTACTATATATACTTGAAGAAGCAAAGTCACACCCCCGCAAAAAAAGAAAAAAGAAGAAGAAGAAGGAAAGTCACTGGCTGATACAACTCACAAGTTGTAGCAACAATGTTCATGCTGTATATATCCCGCCTAATCATTAATGTAGCAAGAGATCTAGATGGTTCCTTTTACATCCTACGGACCTGGGTAGTCAAAGTCAGGCTACTGTAGCGCGCTCAATTAAAAGTGACAACAAGTCAGCGAATCGTGAGCGCTATATACTCCTACAGTAGACGTAGGTGTGAGGATGCGTAAAAAAGAGTTAGTCAAACGACAAAAAAGTTATCGCAATGCATTGCACGCCACATGCATGCGTGCGTGCTCTCGACCGGTCTTCCAGCTGGAGCACCAAATGAATAAAGCATGAAACGGTGCCAGCGCACGCGCCATGCATGCATGCACCCGCCGCGAACCGCCGGATGTTTTCGTTGAAAGTTAGCACGAGAACCGCCGGATGTATGACTGT
Source organism: Aegilops speltoides (assembly GCA_021437245.1). NCBI lineage: Eukaryota > Viridiplantae > Streptophyta > Magnoliopsida > Poales > Poaceae > Aegilops > Aegilops speltoides. The sequence continues at coordinate 496,905,949 of CM038145.1, forward strand.
ATGTACATATCCGGCCATATATCTGATCTGAACTGCATCACACGCACGCATGCAGCTCTCTATCACATCTCGTTGCATCAACTCCATCTGCGTCCGAGGCCAAGTGGAGCGTGGCATTTGCAAGAGGGCGCACCGTCTCCGTCCTGTCGCTCCGGTGGCTGATGGCGCTCATCCAAAGACCATTATAGATTTATAGTGCCGGACAAATTCATGCATGAAACACGTGCCCCGCCGCGCCGCGCAAAGTCAGAGCCAGCAGCTAATTGCAAAAGGAGATTTCTTTCCTTTTCATTTTTGGATGGAGAGAGCAGTGTTGGAGATGGGCCGTGCGCCCATACGGAGGCAATATAATACTGTAGTATTCATGTTCACGCATGTGCCGGCCGTGGAGAGTCAGTCATCTCTGCATGGCGCTCCATCGCCGTTTCATACCGTGCTGAACGACGATGGCTGGCGTACTGCGGTGTTAATTAGCGAGCGCAGTGAATGCATGTATGTATACATACGTTACCGCTCCTACTAATACTTTTGTCGTCATACATATGCACAAGTCAGCAATGACTTTGGTGGCAAGCATGAGCGCATGACGCTCCATCGCCGTTTCATCCAAATTTAGTTGAAGCCCAACGACGGATCCAGGGTCAGCTCTTTCGGATGTGTCAGGCATACACTACCTCGGCTCCCAAGTCGTAAATAGATGGCCCTCTAGACCACGTTACACATGTGGTAACTGGTAAGCAATCCAAACTATCCCAAGTCGTAAATACATGGCCCTCTAGCTAGAAACTGCACAGTAAAAGGATTTCCGAGGACATGTAAAATGATGTTATCTTATGGATGTTTTGTGGGATAACTGTTGTGGTGGATGAGAGAGAAATCAGAAGAGAATGCCCTCTTTTAACTAAGAAATGGTCTCTTGCTACAACTAGATGATGCCTCGCACATTGTTGCAGGAACCTTAATAAAATAAAATAAATGCATAAATATATATGCTAAAAACTAAAACTATTGGGAAATAAATTTAAGATTGCTCCAGTTTATATTTTAAAAAATAAAGCAGGTGATGAAATGTTGTATAAAAAGAGAAATATGTTGGAGTAAAGTCAACGGGGTGCCTACATAAAAAGTATGTACGATGACCTACATATATTTGCTCCAAGCCGGCGCGCCTATGCCCCCACAAAAATTAGTGAAACAAATAGACATGCATGACTGTTAAGGTGGCAAGATTGCATGGATAGATTAGTTTACAAATTGTAACTTATGACCACATGCATGACTTGAGGATATGGCATAGTTGTATGAAGTGGAAAAATAGGTAGTGGATTGCAACTATTCAAGAATAGAGGATATCTCCCACCACATAATTAGGCATAGCTAGTTACCGAAGATAAAACGAAGAGACAACCCATTGTACACAACATTTTTATTGTCATATCTAAATTACGAGAAAACTTCAGGTATAATTGTCCATCAACCACTGTATATACCGTAAACTTAATTATTAATATATAAAAATAATTTATGTTCTTAAGGTGTAAGAAATACTTAGATTTGTGAAGAATTTTGCCACTTCGATGTTATGACAGGGACCAAGTACTGGGAATGCTCTCACAAAATTAAAAGGGTAGTGCCATGGGTTATTTTTTGATAAATAAGGTAAGCAGGATTAAAATCTTTGTGTAAAGAAATGAAATTAGAGGGAAAACATATAATCACGCGTTTTATAGTTACATATTCTTTTTACAGTCATCTGAACTGGTTAACACGGCCGGAATAGCTCCACACACGATCACTATGCACGACAGGTGGACGATGGGTAGGATCTGACGTTGGTTAGGTATGAAGGGATTTGATCTAACGATTACTAGCCTGTGTCGTCCATGCATCGGCCGCGGAAACATCGGCTGCGTAGCACTACTCACGGCCGGAATAGCTCTAGTAAATCCTAAGGTGTAAGAAAGTGTACACGGCTTGGGATTGTAAATCTTAGTAATTGTCAAAAAGTGTACTCTAGTTATTTACTTGATGGGTGGAGCACTGTACTTACTCCATAATCTTATCATTTTCATACATAAATTGCTCAAAGTAACACCCACATGATTATGAATCGTATCTAAAACTGTACTCTACTCATTTAATATTTTGTTTTTATTTCATATAGACAATAACTCATTACCAGTTTGCTTTGACTACCGTACCTAACTACTAGTACTCCTAAGAATTGTTTTTGATGTGACACCTTAAATCTTATTTAATAAGCGAGTTAGTGTCTTAATCTAGACATGATTCCTCCTAAATGCATATGTACTTATGGAGCACGCTCTTTATGCATTATGATGACTGCCCATATGACGACTCTGCTAAAATTGCCTTAAAGCCGTGTTTGGCAGCTAAGTATATTTAAATCTTTTGTAGAATATCACGTTTTATAGAAACTATAGTCTTAAAAATATTATTGGGTTTGGCATCAACAAATACCATTGTTTATAAACCTTAGTATCTCCAACGAGTAGTATCTTTGCAGTATTTTAAAAGGGGCCTTGAGCTCTCTTTTCTCCTTCTAAAAAAACAATGGTATTTAGAAACTGGAATATTCATTACTCAGACATTGGAATACCGGGGTTTTATATTACCATGGTTTTAAAAATATAGTGCTCTCGAACTGAGCCTAAGATGCAACCTATAAAAACAATTGTACGTGGATGCATATTTAATGCATACCATACGGTGTAAGAAAACCATTAAAGAAGCTATATCTACATTAAGATACAGGCTAATGAAGATAGTATACAAGCTATAGTATCAAAGAAGTTGTATCTACACTAGATATTCTGCATTTAGACCTCTAGGCAGTGGCGGGGCTTAGTGCAAGTCTGAGGGGGCCGTGGCCCCCCAGCCCAAGATAAAACAATGAAGAAAATTTACTATGCATAGCTTTTAGATTTGAAAAAAAAAATCAATTCTTTGCCTTCTTAGTTGTTCATATTTTCGCTTTGGCTCCCCATGAGATTCTTGTCAAGCTCCGTCACTGCCTCTAGGTGTGATGTGAGTGTGAGTTGTGACACACTTCTTTTTCGAGAGTACGCCAATTGCATACCATAGCTTTATAGAAGAAGAGAATTGAAAGTACAAGACGACTACCACTTACTGGGAACAGCGAGTGTAGCACACACTCCACATCCGGCTAGTCCAAAGACAGACACCAACAACCACACAACTACAAAGCAAGGAGCTTGCCCAAAAATGAAAAACCTCGCCGCGTCTCGAGTGACTCGGTCACCTCCGAAGAACAGTAGCTCCTGCCAAGCTTCCCTTGTCGACGCACCATCCCCCCTTCATGCCAAAAAGAAGGTGGCAAGAGGATGGCAGGACTCGATCGACTCGAAGAAGGCACCATCTTGGATTCACCCGAGATGACCGTACATTGCGTCGAAGAAGAACAATCGTGGGCAGCGGCGAGCACAGGAGTAGCGCAATACAAGACTCCATGCCATGTCTCCCAACACGATGCTCCCAACAGAGGAACGACGTCGAAGACGAATCCTATCCTGATTCAAGGCTTTCGCCCGGAGACAACGACCAACACCAAGAAAGCTACGACATGGCAACACACTCGGCGACGCCTCAAGGAAGAAAACGACACCCACAGGCGTCGTCGTCGCCGGCCCGACCAAAACCGGACAGGATTTTCATCTGTAATATTGCACATATCCACACCTCCGAGGTTTGGGGCAGCCGATCAATGAAGCCTCACACCGCCGTCACCGCAGCAACCTGTCGTTGAAGCTGCGCAGCCGGGTCCTCCCACACCAGCACTGCTGAGAGAGCGCGCCACCACAGCCACCAACAACCCAGACGAGGAACCGCAGTCACCTACCACGCCGTGCAGGGGCCAGGACCACCACGACGGCCTTCACCCACACCAGGGGACTGCCACGCGAAGGAACCAGCTTCAGGCCCAAATCGAGACCGAGAATGGATCTGGATCTAACCCGCACCGCACCTCCATCAACCGCTCCGGCGCCAACGCCTCTGGGGGGCATCACCGCCCGCCCACCACGCGGAGAGGGCCAGTCGCCCGCTGCCCGCCAGGAACCCTACCGGGCTGGGCCTCCACAGCGGCGCCACCTCCATGGCAGAGGGCTTGCGCCGCCGCCACCCACTAGCACCAGCACCCCGCCCTCCATCGCCTATCTACAGCCTACCTCGCCTTGATCCACATTGCCACCGCTCCACCGCGCTCCCCGCCGTGTGCCGACGGGCGCCATCAAGATCCGCGCCGCCGACCACCCCGCCTCGAAGGCAGACCCGAAGATGACCTGTTCCGTGCGAAGAGGTTCGTCGGGGGCGCCGCCAGCACCCGCCGTCTTCGACGGCCGGGCGTGACCGCCACCGCCGGCACTGGCGGCGGCAGCGGCCGGGGGAGGAGATCCGGCGGCCTTTTGAGCTAGGTCTTCTGGGGCCTCCGGAGCCGCACGCTTGTGACACACTTCTGAAAACAAACAAAAAAAATCGCCAACAAATTCCTCAAACCGATTCATTCCCACAAGAACTTTGATAGAAATCACAAAAACGAGGCCTCCTTTCGTGGATTCGATTCGCATGCGTGCACACACAAACACACCAATAATGCTAAACACACACACGGGGAGAGGGACGTGGCCTTTCTTCCCCCAACTTCCCCTGCCTCCCTCGCTCCGTCCATGTCCCACGCGCGCGGCTATATAACCCGACCTCTTTTCCTCTCAGCCTCACACCAAGAACCACCGATCAATCTGCTACGTCCAAAAGCGCAGTAGAGCGAGTCCTTTTGGTTAGTTTGGACTTTGGAGAGAGGTTGATTCGGTGATGAGGAAGCAGCAGGGTTTAAGCGGCGGCCATGGCGTCGGCGTCGATGACGGGGAGTGGGACAAATGGGTGGACGACTCCTCCGTCGACCACCGCGGCCGCCCGCCCCTCCGTGCCGCCACGGGCTCATGGAAGGCCGCCATGTTCATCATCCGTAAGTTCCTCTGTCAGATCCCTCTGTTTTTGCCTCTGTCCGTTTGGTACTTTGGTTGATGCATTGCAGTGTGTAAACGTTTCTTGTTGTATGGTGTTGCCAGTGATCGAGTTCAGCGAGCGGCTGAGCTACTTCGGCATAGCCACGAGCCTCATGATCTACCTCACCAAGGTGCTGCACCAGGACATGAAGGTCGCCGCCGAGAACTCCCAGTACTGGATGAGCGTCACCACCCTCATGCCGCTCCTCGGCGGCTTCCTCGCTGACGCCTACCTCGGTCGCTTCCGCACCGTGCTCCTCTCCACCGTCGTCTACCTCCTCGGCCTCGTCCTGCTCGCGGTGGCGCAGCTGGCGCCGGGTCTCAGGCCGGGCGGCGCCTCGGTGCCCCGGGTCCACGAGACGCTCTTCTTCGTCGGCATCTACCTCGTGTCCGTTGGCACCGGCGGCCACAAGCCAGCGCTCGAGAGCTTCGGCGCCGACCAGTTCGACGACGGCCACGCCGACGAGCGACTTCAGAAGATGTCCTACTTCAACTGGTGGAACTGCGCGCTCTGCTCGGGGGTGCTGCTCGGGGTCACCGTCGTCGTCTACATCCAGGAGCGTGTCGGATGGGGCGCCGCCACCGTGCTCCTCGCCGCCGTCATGGGCTGCTCCCTCGTTGTCTACCTCGCGGGGTGGCGGACCTACCGGTACAGGGTGCCGCAGGGCAGCCCCCTCACGCCGCTGCTGCGGGTTGCTGTGGCTGCGGTAATGAAGCGGCGCCTTCCGCTGCCAGCCGACGCTGGCGAGCTGTACGAGGAGAACGACGGCAAGAAGAGGCTGCTCTGCCACACCGACCAGCTCCGGTGTCTCGACAAGGCGGCAATCTTTGAGCATGGTGGCGAGGTCTGGCGGGGGGCGTGGCGGCTGGCGACGGTGACGCAGGTGGAGGAGACGAAGCTGGTGGTGTCGATGGTGCCCATCTGGGTGGCCACGCTCCCGTTCGGCATGGCGGCGGCGCAGGTGTCCACCTTCTTCATCAAGCAGGGCATGGCCATGGACCGCCACCTCGGCCCACACTTCGTACTCCCGCCGGCGTCCGTCTTCGCCCTGGCCGCCATCGCCATGATCGCCACCGTGGCGCTCGTCGACAAGGTGCTCGAGCCGTGCCTGCGCCGCGCGACGGGCGCCGAGCGCGGGATCAGCGTCCTCAGGCGCATCGGCGTCGGCATGGCGTTCGCCGTGGTGGCGATGGCCGTGGCGGCCGTCGTCGAGCGGCGCCGCCTAGACTCCAAGGTCACCATGTCGGTGTTCTGGCTGGTGCCGCAGTTCGCGCTGATGGGCGTGGGCGACGGGTTCGCGCTGGTGGGCCTGCAGGAGTACTTCTACGACCAGATGCCGGACACCATGCGCAGCCTGGGCATAGGACTGTACCTGAGCGTGATCGGCGCCGGGAGCTTCCTAAGCAGCCAGCTGATCGCGGCGGCGAGCCGCCTGAGCTCGCACGGCGGGCGGCGGGACGGGTGGTTCGGCAAGGACCTGAGCCGGAGCAGGCTGGACCTCTTCTACTGGCTGCTGGCCGGCATCTCCGCCGCCAACCTGGGCTTCTACGTGCTCGTCGCCGCCCGGTACTCGTACAAGCAGCAGACGGTGAAGGCCGGCAGGGTCGGCGCGGAGAAGGACGTTGCCGGCATCAATAGTCCGTATAATCACAAGTGCGTACTACAGGGGAGCGCTTTTGGTGTATGACATAACAAAAAGCATCAACATTTTAACCGCCAGGCATTAGCAGAGAAGGAAGCCTTGAACGTTGATGCGAAGGGGTTTCAGACCATTCTTTCCTACATCCATCAGATCATAAGCAAGAAGGCGCTCCCTGCCCATGGCCTCGGACTCAAGGGAAGGTCACCGCCACCGCCTCATAGGTTCTTTTTCTCTTTGTTTGGGTCTTGTCTTGTTGTGCCCTCAGCGATGATTTGAGACATGAGACTTGCTTGTCTTTTGAACCGTCTTGTTGGATGCTTGGTGTTCAGGGGCGGACCCAGAACAAAAACCACCCGGTGTCCACGTGTACACCAAACTCGACAGCCTAAAATGTTCGACGATATAAATCCTTATAAAATGAAGCATTTTACTTGAAATTTTCGTTGATTATGTAAAGCTGTACAATGAAACATAAGAAACCCAAACAATAAAAACAAATACGATGACCAACTAAAAAAATATGATCAGCGACCGCAACAAAAATTCCCATATAATTTGCCGCTTAATATATTATCACAGGTGCACAACTGCTATGGATGCAAGAATAGAAACAATAAATAAAATATATATTGAGTGAACTGTACGGTTGTAGAGTTAAAAGTTAAACAAAAATACCCGCAACAAAAAAGTTATTCAAAATTGTGTCTTACTACCGTCACATATGGTGAAGAAATAATCTAAAATTCCAAATAGATGTGAATCACTAAGGAAAATTATCAAATCACAGTCAGATTCTCGATTGTAATACCGATAAATTTGAAAACTCTAACCATGTAATTTAGGTAACCGGAATTTGAGATAGGTACACGTTGAGCCACAGCGATTTCCTTCGATTATTTAGCGGTCTGCAGCGGCAAGCGGGCGAGGGCAGGCAGGGGCTGGCGGATGGTGTCATTTTCTAGCCGACCGCCGATTGGTGACTGGCGACCGCGCCACTAAGGGCATGTACAATGGTGCTATCTTACGAGTGCCACGTAGGATAGATGATGAGGTGGAGGAGAGAAAACTCATAAGAAAAGGCCTGCCTTCTCTTATTTAAGAGAAGACAAGAGGTGATCTCTTAGTACAATATATCTCACCACATTTTTAGGAATTGCTAGTTATTGAAGATAAGGCTAAGAGATGACCCATTGTAGACAATTTTTTTTTGTCATCTTTAAATCACATGTAAAACTTAACATAAGACTATTGTACATGCCCTAAGTGTAAGTGGGCATGCAGCAGCACAACCGGCCCATGTTAGGCACGTATGTACAGAGAGCACGTCAGGTTCCAAATAATCGACAGCGGGATGGGCCGCACCTGTGCTGAGTGCTCGCCGTGTGTTTCTCTCTCTCTAGCTCGTTTCAACCGGTGTCCAGCTTTAGTTTTTACCGGTGTCCAAGGCCCAAACTGCGTACTATACACAACGTAAGCTGGATTTCTACCCGGTCCCGGTGTCCAGTGACACCGGCTGGACCAACGTAGGTCCGCCCCTGTTGGTGTTGTTGCTTTATTATATAAAGCGGGGGAAAACCTTTTTTCGCAATTCAAGGGAAGGTGGCCACTTTATATTGTGTATGTATACACGCATGAAGATGCAGTATTGAAGGAACTGCAAGTTAACACATTAACAAGTTTTGAATGCTGCATACTGAAGGGGAGTACTGTAGGCTCCATCGTCATCGTAGTAGGCCTCCCTTCTTTTGTGGAACCCTGTTGTGATCTTCATTTGATGCAGTGCAACTAAATATATGTTGTCGTCCACATACATCACCATGCTCCCATCCATAGACGAAATATGAGCAAGTTGGATGAGACCCCGTGGCGATATTCTTTTGTGCAATGCAACTAACTAAAATGGGTATCTGATTCAAAAAAAAACATCTTGTTATCTAGCTTAAACAGGGATAAGATCTGAACAAAAGACAAGTATGTAGAAAGTCTCGATCAGTGGAGTGAGTCCATGATCATCTAGGGATCATCTAGGTACAATGCTATAGAAATGTATCCCCGTTCATAAAGGTAAAGTTGAATGAACGATTCAAACATACCAAAAGTTGTAACTCAAATAAATGTAGACAATGAAAGAAAACAAAGTGATATATCATGATCTCAGAAAGCATAATGGACCTTATGAACATACACAAAATGTACGGCTGCCTTCGATGCATAAGTTAAGGAGTGTACATTATTCATCAACTTTCGCATCAAAAGGTTGTCGTGCATTTAATATGAGAAGTAGATCTGAAGTTTCATCATTGATCAATAGACAAGTGTTATTCTTTTCAAGTTATATGTTGCCTAAGGTATTAGACACATGGACCACATGCTACTTTTTTTTGTTCACCTTCATTCAACAAATAATAACCTAGTCCAAATATGTCATTCACTTGAACAATATTGCACTCTATCTCCCCTCTAATCTTGTAATCACAACGGATGCCTAATAAGGCAGTTGGTTGTATCTACAAAGTTAGCGACGGCCACATTTGAGCAATACGAGCAGCAGCATTGGACTCATGTATTAAGTGAAAACCTGGGTAAATAAAAAGGTAGGACATATTAAGAACTAAATTTTCAAACATAACATGCATTATATATAATTACAGACATCACCAAATTGTAACACGAACATTACGAGCATAATAACATTGCAAACAACAAAATAAACTATATGGTTGTACTACAACTGTAAGAGAATCATCCATGACATGCATAGTTTATTTGAAATAGCAACATTATTACAAAGGAATGTGGCTCATCACCGTGGCCGGTGCCGAGACCCAAAAACAAGGAGCAGGGGACATGGCGGGCAACATGCCAAATCCCAGGCGGAGACACCCCGATCCACCGGAACTATGAGAGTCAGATCTACGACAACGTGCTTGGATTCGTTAGCCCCGACGTCCCATGGCAGGGTAGCAACTGCCTGGCAGGTGAGCGTCGTTGCAACGTTTGGAAGTCGTGCAAGCGGCCGCGATAGATGGCCTCAGAGGCGTCGGAGAGGACAACACGGATTACCGGTCGATGGGATATGATGAAGCCCGACAGGAGGGAGGGACTCAACATCAATACTAAAGGTAGGGATTGGAGAAGGGGAATGGACGATGGATTATAACAGGCTGTGTAAAGCACAACACCGTCTGGCGTCAAAACTAAAGGTTAGATATGAGAGAACTACATAGACCGTTTAACCACAGTAGCCGGTCAATGATGACAATCAATTCAACTGTGGCATCGGGACGATCTATCACTGATGGGTCAAATTAAGACCGGTTTGTGATAAGCATCGAGCCAAATATTGCTATCACTGACGAGCGACGGGTGGCCGGTTACTTATAATGATCACTTATAATGATCATCACTAATGCGTGGTCCATGACCGGTCAATGATGAGGGGCTAGTGATGTTCATATCTGCATTAGTGCTCGACCGCTCTGCCACCATTGCCTTGGCCCATGCTTTCACCATCGACCTCACCATCTTCATTGCTGTCGGACCCGAAGCCGTCGCAGGAGCAAAGGTCGATGAACCTCGCCGCCCCGACCTATAGAGCATGTATTGACGGCGCTCCTCCTTGACGTGCTCAGGGTACAGGTGGTAGAGCTCTGCCTTGTACTCCTCGTCGGTGGCCGCGGACCTCACGATATTCCCGCAGCTCACATGTGGAGGCCACCCGACAGTCCATGGGGGTCAACTGCAGCAAGCCATCGTGGAACTTCAGCCGTGACGTGAAGGCGCACCGACATGATGTCATGCTCTCACGCAGCCTACACCATTAATTTGCAGGAGCTTATCCAAATGCGTTCGTGGGTGTTGCGGTCGGTGAGCTCCACCACCCACGTCCCCGCGTCTGCTGCCGCGCGTGAAGATATTTCCTCTTGGCCGCCAACGACGGTGGTGTTGGAAATATGGCTAGAGGCAATAATATCTGTATTATTATATTTTTTTATATTCATAATTAGGGAGTTTGTATTCTATGCTATAACTCTATAATTCTAGAATATGTGATTCATTGGAAAATTCATATGCGCATGTGGAATGATAAACGGTTAAATAGAAGGTTCCTAGTCTTGCCTCTCGGACTAGCTCAATTGTTGTTGGTGATCACGTTTTTCGGACCTCGGGATATCATTAAGCGTAACAATAGTCCTAAAGCAACATTGAGATTCTAACGTTAGAGGAACGGTCATAATAAATCGACTCAATCTTGTATATTATGAATTGAGTTAATATTGCCTGTAATCAATTGTAATAACACGGAGCGTCAATGTGTGATTTTGCTCCTTAGACCATCAGAATATCACGGTCACTTCTTACCGTACGGTGGGCTTTGGGGTTTCTCAAACATCACCTATAACACGGTGATCATAACGACTACTTACAGGTTCATCGGAAAGTTTGACAAGTGGTCAGATAGCTCGATAGTGAGATTTTCTCCTCCGACAATGGAGAGATATTTTTAGGGCCCTCTCGATGTGACAACATCCATCCATCATCGTCCGGCCAGACACATGTGACTATGTCACGGGGATGCCGAAACACAATAATGAGAAAGAAGAATAAAACCAGTAACGAGGATTTCGGTATAATGTATGTGGATTTCAGTTCCAAGATATAGATGCCTCGGATTACCGGAACAACAGCAATGGGATACCCCCTATATCTTGTGGTATTTGTTATGCGGATTGTGGCGATGTACGAACAGCTTGCAAACCAAGGAGCAGTTCACCTGGTCCTCTGGTAGCTTTCAGACTTTTTGGTCATCCTGTTCGCGCATTCTATTGTTGCTTGAGCTACACTATTTTTGCATTCTGATGGCATGGGTTTGTGCAGTGTGCAGTGTTCGTGTAATGCATTTATATTGTATTTTGTTACATGCTGATGGAATCGGTCCTGTGCTCTTCTGCTTTAGCATATATTGTAATATGTTTCCACGTTGCATTGTTAGTACAGTACATGTCCAGAGGCCACGGAAAGCTCGTGCTTCTATTCAACCTTAAATCTCCTTTGAACTTTCAGTCCACTCATCTCTGCCTTTATACCATCTTTTCATAGCTCGGACGATCCATTCCACGGCACTCCATCGCCTTTTTTGCGACGAGATCGCAAGAGATTGTTCAGATGCCCCATCTTTCAGACATCATCCATCAGCTGGACTGATGATACCACTGCAAAATTTGAACACAATTATTTGTGGGAACCTTCACAGACAAGGCTCCAGCAAACATCGGTCGGTTCAACATCTCGAACCCTTGTTCATCTGGAAGGAGAATATGTTCTCTTTTGCCGCCGCAAAATGGCAGTCAAATCCTTTCAGCTGGTATGGGTGGGTGGGTGGGGGGGGGGGGTAGATCATATGCTCGCAGAATGACTTTCTCAACTGTAGAGTCTACTCTTAGTCTGATAGAAGGATCCTTATCATCATTAGTCGACACAACGTTTGCCGAATCATGTTCCTTAATCTGCTGGTCGACAGCTACAACCTACAGCTTTCTTTTCTGTTATCTAAATCCTTCCTTTTTGCATGCAAAATCTGTTGTGCAATCCGAATTTAAGGCTGCTACATCTCTCCATGTTCCATCATGATCTGCTCTTTGTTTATGATTATCAATCGTGTGTTTTTGAATTTGAGAAAGTTAGCTTTCTTGGTATCGTTGTAAAGCTGTACAAACCGTACTCTTGCAAAATATTGCATTAAATAAAGATGTATAAAATGACAAAATAGCATCACAATTGTGTCAACAAGTGGACGCTGGGGGCCGTATGTTGCCAATTAATATTTTCCAACTCGTGACCTCGCATGATGGTAGGGTTCAATTAAGATTTTGTATGTATTATGTCCTATCTTCTTTATCTTGATGCCCAGTGTGATGCATTATGTGGCCAAGCAAGTACATAGTGGATGCCTGCCATGGTTCAATTCCAGAGTCAAAAGGGGGTCTATGCAAGTACAAGAAAATAAAGAGAGATCAAAGAAGGAGTTTATTCTCTTCTGCACCCAGTAAACTAGTAATTAACAAGATAAGTACAACTGGAGTATTAATTAAAGGTGAAGGTTACCCCTGCGACCTGATGATGGCATGCGCACTTTGGGGAACAAATTTAGTGTGAGATACCCAAAGTGATATATATGTGAGATGTGCTCTTCCTCCCCTATCATGCATGGTTGGCTAATTTTCTACTCCAACTATGAGTGTAGTATAATATTAATTGGATGTCGATGAATGTTAAATATTCCCATCAATTGTACCTTGCCTATCATGGAAAAGAAGGTTCATCCCACAATCTATATGCCTGTCCTAATCAGAGCTGAACTTGGCCAAATAAAAAACTTGTGGCTAATTTAGTGTGCAATCTAGTGACCAGTTAGGGTAGTTGTGTACTGGCAAGTGTTAAAATTCCTCTCTAGCTTGATGCAGGTTAAAAAAAGATTGATTTATAGGCCATGCGGTTGACCGGGATATTACCCACTGAAATTGGAGCTAATCATTCTGTGTCCCATCATGGAGTTGTGGCTGGAAATTCCTTGCTATCCACAGCCACAACCACATGCCACGCAACATAAAACACAAGGAACTGATTCCCTCAACATAGTACTTATTTATTTACACATCCATATGCAATTAGCACTAATCTTCTGCCCCCAGCATCAGAAGATCCAGCTATATCTATATCAGACATTTGTTGGCCTACCTACCACCCAAGCTGCACTACAATTAAGCAGGTAATGTGTTTGGTTGGACAACAACATGAAAAAATATTGCGCAAAACTCATTAACTTAATTAGTATGACAAAGGTGGCAATAGCACCGGAGAAGGTTCTTTGCTTCTGGCTGATCTAGACATTAATTTTCCATTTTTCTTTGGATGAAAAGCACTTTTAATTTTATCTAGAGAAGAAAAAGAAAAAGAAAAATAGAAAGAAAACGATTCCAAAAAAAAACAGGCACAATTTAAGTAAATTAGGATTAATCTTCTACCTCCCGCATCAGAAGATCCACCTACTAGGCTACGACCCAAAGCTGCAGTACAAATTAAGTAATGTGTTTTGTTCTACAACAGAAAGCATACTATGTTGAACTAAACTCATCAACTTAATTAGTATGAGAAAGGTGGCAGCAGCACTGGGCAACGTTCTCTGCTTCTGGCTCATCTAGACATGTATTTTTTTTTCTTCTTTCTTTTCTGGTGCAAAAGCACATGGTGCATATATTTTCCGTTCAGAGAAGAAAAAGAAAAACATGCGTGATTTTGTGATGCATGCATGATCTTGATCGATCAGGCTAGTGGAATTCAGTATGGGCGCCAGCTGCTCCCGCCCTGCATTTTGAGTGGCGCCGCATCGTCCATCCCATCATACTCATACATCGTATATTTCTCAAGCACGTTTGATTATGCCAAGAGATGGATTGCCAACCCAAATCCACCAGCAGTGTCATCGATTTGAGTTGAGGGATCTATCTAGGCCTACCTGAAGCTGTAGCATTGGACATGACCTCACAGTCACAGATTACTTTGCAGATAGATAAGCATGTACTAATATAAACAGATCAAGTGCATGGTGCGATCCTCGTCGGAGGATCGTGGCGAGCCGTCGGATCACGCGACCGACGGACCCCGACCGCCCGATCGTCGACCTAAGCCATGCCGAGAGCTAACAAGCGGTCAACACGTGGACCTTCGTCCACCTCCTTATCCAGGCAGAGATTTAGTTGGTGACGAGCCCTCGTGGTCCATGTCACAGTCACTGCACAATCTGATCAATGGTCAAACGCGTATCCAAGCCACAGTGACACTAGTTCCGAGGCATGTTGGAGCGGCGATGCGCGCTCATGTCATGATCGATGTGAGTGCATCGACGCATGCAATATCTGTGGCTGGATTGCAACACCCCACCTACTGATATGTATGTCCTGCTCTACAATGCTGCATCGGATCAATCCTTTGTTTTTCATACTATATATATTTTTTGTGTAGAGAGAGCCTTGGCTCAGTGGTTGGGTATGTGGTTGTGCAACCCAACGACACAAGTTCAGTTCCCAGAATTGACAGGTGATGCACAGGGGTTTTCCCCCGTTTATTGAGGATCAAGCTTGATGTGTGGTGGAACCACTCATCAAGAAATATCTTGATACTCATTTAAAAAATTATGAGGACCATGTTTATCTTGGTACTCATACTAAAATGGCCGTATGCATCCTTAGTTGGTGCAGAGGCCGGGAAGTGAAAATCTCCCCATTTAAAAGGGATAGACCAAATTATCTTAGGATAGGAAGCGAACCTCGCCATCTAACCTAGCCCCCGTGTCGCCCCTCCCTCGGGCGATATGGGCGGCGCCGCTACCTCTTGCCGCTAGCCCTCCCCTTTCTCCCCTTCCCCGCCGCCGCCGGCCAGAGCCGCCGGGGCAAAGCCCCCCGCGGTGGCTGGCGGCGGGGGCCTTCTCCCCTCCTCGCGTTTGTGGCCTGCGGGAGCGCCAGCCAAAGCCAGCGGAGGCACCGGGCGCTGGATCCGGCGGCGCGGTGGCGACGATCTTGACGGCGGCGGGCCCATGGCGCGGCTGCAGATGGGTCGACGCCTTGCTGTGTGGCGGCTACATACGGGTCTCCTCGTAGCGGCGGCCTTCGCTGACGGCGGGGCGGCACATGCGCGGCATCCGGCGAGGGGTGGGGACGCGGCCACGGTGGCTTCCCGTGTGAGTATGCGGAGAAGAGGCTGCGGCGTGTGCCCTCGGAAAGGATGGCTATCCTCGCCTAGATCCGTCGGCGGCATGGCGGCAGAGGTCGCAGTGGCCGGTCGGCTGCGGCGGAACAAGACCGGTGGCAGCGTCAATGTTCTGTCTGGATGCCGGAGCGACGGCCCTAGACGTTGGTGGCGGGTGAAGCTCGGGCTTCCCGCGGCGGCATGGCGTGGTGCAGTCCCTGTCCAAGGCGGATCTGTGACGGCGATCTGATTGCGGATTGGTTGGGATCAGAGACGGTGACGAGCGCGCGGGATCTATCTCGGCGGCTCTCGCGTTTTGGCGAGGCGGGGTGGGAGCCCTACTCCTAGGCTCCAGTGGTGGCACACTCAGGCAGTGGCCGGAGCGTCAGGGCTCCTACGGTGGCACTGCTATTGCGGTTGGTCACTGGATCTGGGCGGCTAGATCTGGGGCTTTGAAGGTGGTCGAGACGATGCACAGGTTGTCGGGTGGATTACTTGCGACGGATCCGGGTGAAAACCTAGTCTTCGGTCGATGGCCGGAGCCGGTGATGATGATGTCCTTATCATCGTTTCCTTCATGAAGGCATCATTGAGGTGAAGCTCCCAGCTCCACTCAATACCTCCGGGGGAAACCCTGGATCAGCCGATCGGATGTTGGCGGCAATCATGTGTCGTTACCCCCTTGGGGGCGGCATTCTTGGAAGTGCACTCTCGCGGGACCAGCGGACGGCTTCTTTGGTGGAGCGGTGCTTCATCCTACACATTCATGGCGACGGATCTCGACAGCGTGGCGCAGTGCAAATTCGACGTCCGATGTGCGAGGATGGACTCGCGCAAGAGGACGACGCAGTCTGGCGTCGTGGTGGCGTCGATGGTAGAGAGATCTGGCACGGTAGATGCAACAGTACAGCTCTGAAGATGGATTAGTGGCAGGTGGCTGCGGCGGCCTCACACCCGGCAGGCGTCCTGGTGGAGGAATACGCCGGACTGGTAGGTGCCCCATACCCGGCTGGCATCCTGGTTGGGACCTTAGGTCTTATATGTTTAGGTTTGGTTGCGAAGTCTGTTTGGTATTAGGCTCAGATTATCAGCATCCTTTCATCAACTGGATAGGAGTAGCGACAAATGTTGCCCAAACGGTGGCTTTAGTCTTACTGTTGTATGACTTTGTAAGGTTTTGTGTGAATAATTAATAAAGTGGCCGCATGCATCGTCGAGATGCAGAGGCCGGGGGTCCTCCTCCTTTTTTAAATAAAAAATATATATATTTTTTGTAAATAGAAATTTTTTTTTTGTGTGCATTCACCGGCTTCCTATAGGATTTGAACCTTGGTGGCCTGGTGGGTGGACTCGTTGTGTATGCCCACATGTCTGTCAACCAACCTATCGGTATATGCAGTATGAGACCGAGAGCGCCGTTAGGTGCAATACCGGTTTGATTTACAGTTTTCGTTAGTAGATATGGTGATCGAGGACAGGTTCACACCGTCCCACCAAGTTCTTCGAAACAGGTTTTCATCCCGTTTTATATATAGACCTGAGTTGTTGATTGCATTAAGTAGCGGGTTTGATTAATTCTCGGTAGGAGGGAGCATGTTAAAATTGCTCCGTATATAAATCAAAAAGGTCGAACCAATACAAGGTGACGAGGAAATACTCTTACCAAGTTCAATAGCTCCAGATGCATTTTAGTCTATATTTTATTTCTGTTGTGGGGGGAATAATTTGCATCTGGCCTGAAGCACGAAGGTCTGCATTATGACTTATCATCCACTAATCCGAAGTGCTGGTACTAGCTCAGCACAAGCTACATTGGGCATGCCGATTTTCAGCCCATTTCTTTCAGGTGAAGGGCCTGCATTGTTCCATTATCACCCACTAAATGTAAGTGCTGGTGCTAGCTGAGTACTCCCTCCGTCCGGAAATACTTGTCATCAAAATGGATAAAAGGGGATGTATCTAGATGTATTTTAGTTCTAGATACATCTCTTTTTATCCATTTTGATGACAAATATTTTCGGACGGAGGGAGTACAAGCTACGTTAGGGGCATGTCGATTTTGATTTTGTTCCATTTCTTTCATGTGCCAATTTGGGTAGTTGGAAGCACCACTGCATAAAGCAAAATCTAAAGTTGTGGCCTCCATCCATCCATGGTCCATCAGCCCATCAACGATTGTGTCCAACTTGATGCTGTCGGAAGTGTACATAGATCGCATGCAATGCATGCATGGTTGGTTGGTTAACTTCATTATATCTCCACTGTCATGGCTGATCAATGCTAAATTCTTGATTAATCAGTAGACCCTATCTGTTATGCACTTTAATCGACACCAATAGAAAACATCGAGAAAGTAACATTCCTCCAATGCGTACATTGAAATAGTCCTTTAATTAAATACTCCCTCTGTAAACTAATATAACATCTTTTAGATCACTAAAGAAAAGCATCAGCTTACTCGTCAACTTAATTAGATGATCAGAGCCCTTTGCTTATCAAAAATATAAAGGGTGTGTCTACACTTACTTAAGATGACTTATTAGGATTTGAATCTTTTTCATGCTTAAATCGATGATGCTACATGTATGATGTACTTTTTTACCCTTGGGCGAATCTCGACAATGGACTTGACATCGGATCACTTAGACCGCCGACTACTACATATGGAAGAATCTCTGGAAACTTCGATTGAGGCCACAATTTGTGGCACAGTGATTCTACTGTTCCTGGAACACAATAATGGGAACAAGATCGCCTGCCACCATTGCTTTTACACTAATGATCACCCCATTACATTACAGAATCAATTACATCTCTTGGTCAGATCAATGACACCCACAAACTAGTACGTATTCAGGTGCCAATGCCGTGGTGGCACCTGTCGCAAAACAGTAAAACCAACCAACAATTATTCCTCCGGATAATAATTAAAGTAATCGAGAAAGTCATCTTAATTAAGTCGATGATGGTAACTGCATGATTTACTAGTAATTGATCATTTTATCTTTGTTTGAATCTCAACACGGACTAGACATCCGAATGACTTAGGCCGCCGACTTAGGCAGCGTTTGGATTACCGTGTTTCTTTCCGATACACCTGTAAAAAATACACGCCCCCGTACGTCTGTATCTTTTCCGGCTGCAAATTAGTCTAGCCCTGTAAAATACACTTATAAAATTGACACACCTGTATTAAGTTACACTCAATCCAAGCGCGGCCTTAGATATATGAAACAATCTCCGGAAACTTCGATTTAGCAAAACGGACATGTGAAAATTGAGGCCACAATTTGTGGCACTGTGATTCCACTCTTCTCTGGAGTGCAATAATGGGATCATTGCCACCATTGCTTTACACTAATGATCACCCCATTACATTACAGAATTTATTACATCTCTTGGTCAGATCAATGACATCCACAAACTAGTATTCAGGTGCCTATGCCGTGGTGGCACTTGTAGCGAAACAGTAAAACCAACAATTACCGGATATGGGCTACCTTAGGAGATCCATTCCCAGAATAGGACTAGTGCCTTTCCAGCAAAAGAAAAACGAAAACACTAACGCCCACACGTGTGAGCGTTTGCATCTCGCCCACACGCGTGGATCCGCGTCCGTTTGTGAGCGCACGAATCTTGGCATGTTTCTAGTGCCACATAGGACTGGGCTGATGTGTGGGCATTCACCCGGTCGCCCACACGGCCGTTTCACCACATGGAAGGGGCCGGTGTGTGGGCGTTCAACAGTTCGCCCACACGCCACTTTCCACTAACGTACAAGGACTGGTGTGTGGGCATTTGCCATCTCATCCACACGCCCGTCTCCTCTCCACATCTAAACTGCTAGTTGTCATGTGTTTTGCAGTGTAGGTGGCAACTGCCCTAGTGTGCTTGTAAGCAGATGGCAACTCTTTTTTTTTACCCGAACATGTCAGTTGCCATGTGTTTTGTAGGGTACACGGCAACTGCCGAGTGGGCATGTAAGCAGATGGCAACTCTCTTTTACCCGAGTTGCCATGTGTTTTTGCATGGTACATGGCAACTGCCATAGCATGCACGTAAGCAGATGACAACTCTTCCTTTTACATGGCAACTGCCCTAGCGTGCTTGTGAGCACATGGCAACTCTCTCAACTGCCTAGTGTTAGTAGGTGGCAACTCCTAAAGTTTTGAAATCATGACAACTGCAGTAGACCAGACCATACATGGCAACTGCAGTTGAGCAACCATGGCAACTGTAGTTGTCCGACATGGCAACCGTAGTTCAGCGACATGGCAACTGCAGGTAAACGAACATGGACGAGGGTCTGGAACATGGCAACTGCGGGCGCGCGGCGACTGTCACGCGGGGCGCGCGGGACCACGAGGTATGTGGCCTGACGCATGGGGCGTGTGGGCGTTATCTATTTTGCCCACACGCACGCGTGCGAGATGGATAGGGAGGGGGAAAAAGGAGGTGTGTGGGCATTACTTGTTTTGCCCACACGTAGGTGTGTGGGCTGTTTCTCTTATACACCACACGGAATATGTGGGCAGACCCCCTAACGCCCACACGTGTGGCACTTATCAGCGTCCAAGAAAAAAGAAGACTAATTAGGCTGCTCCTGAGGTGTTTGTTTTTAAATTTAGGCACTACCACGCGGTTGACCCTTTGTATTATAATATATAGTGCACTTAGGATTTGACCAGCTTATGTAATATGATTTGACATGGACATCATGCTCTCCTCAGTGCTCGAAAATGTCATTTTTAGGGGCGTCACACAGTTTCCACGTGACCTGACCGCTGGTAAAGTTGATAAAATTATATAGATGAATTTGCACATTTTTTGAACAAACATAAAGGGTTAGAGGTATGGTAGAAAAAAATTCTTAGGTTCGACTCCTTATAAATCTAGAACGAGTTTTAGGAAAATGGAATCAAGCATGTCAATTTGCGGGGGCAGGTAGTCCAGTTTGTTTGAGTACATTTCAGTCAAATTCAGATCCATTTTTGACTTCCACCCACTTAGCTAAGAAAGAATAGATCAACATGAAGATTGTTAGACGGAAGGTCTTTTCGAGAGAAATGAAGATTTTTAGACAGAAGGCTCTCACCCCATTGTTAAACTAAGGCCTTGATCGATATGAAGAATGAAACCACTAGTAGCCGTGAATATCTCCTTCCCAAATCCAAAATTGAAAGATCCAAGAGGAACATATGAAAAATGTAATACCAGGTTCTGGAAGAGAATAATATATCCAAGGATCCATATTTTTCATGATTTGCGCTTGTAGAAAGGCTCGCGCAAATACCAAGATACATAGAAACTACAAGAATCTTAGTCTAGATGTTGCATGCTTGTGTCAGCCTCATCTTGTTTCGATTTCAGCTAGATGCCCGATCCGAGCAATGTTTTTGTAAACTGAAGTAAGAGAAACCGCAACTAAAAAAAACGACGCCGGACTTATTTTAGTTTCGAAATGAAATGAACATGTGGAACAGACTATTCCCACCCACAGGGTTAACATGGTAGATTAGCTCGCCAACTATGGTGCAACAAATGGTTGTTGAATTGTGTTGTGTTGAAAGTATATAGGCGACTGGGGCTCGTGGAAGTGGGTGGAGTGCTGGTTGGTGGCGGTGGATTGGGTGTCCATGTTGACAACGGCGGGGTGCTGGCCCTCTGTTCCGGCGATGTGATGCCTAAGGGCATGCATGGGTGGTGGCTGGCAGGTGGCCGAGGTGCCAGTGCGGGAGTCTAGGCAAATCCTACCCATGTTCACTCACGTTCTTGAGGTGAGTGAGTGCGTCTACGGAGGGTCTCCTTTCGGACATCGCGAGGACGCTCGCCATGGTCTGGCAGGAGGGTGGTGAAGTCTTGCGCTCATGTGTTTGCCGGATTTGAAGGACAGCGTGTCGCGGTGAGGTCCGATCGTGACACTTCTGGCGAAAGCCTACTACCGACTTGGTCGGCGGCGATGATGGTGACGCCTCCGGGCATCTCTTATACCTTCTTGAAGGCATCATCATGAAGTTTTCGTTGACCGTTGTTGGTGTGCTCCAGGCAAAAGCCTAAGATCTATCTCTGGATCGGATGATGATGACATCTGCGATTTCATTTCCCCCTTGGGGGCGTTGTCTTGGAGCAACCGATCCGCTACTGGTCGCTTTTATGTGTCAGTTGGAGCGTGGTTGGTGTGTTGGGGTGTTTGGTGGTGGCGGTGGAACTGATCTGTGGCGGTGGTCTTTGCCTTGGTCATCCTGGAGTTGTTGGTCGTCCTCTCTTACGAGCTCATGGCGGCGATGATGTTAGGAGTCCGGTGCCCTTCGACGACGTTTGAGGTTTGGTTGCCTCACATAGTGTTTTGGTTCTCTCTATTTATGATGGTGGCCATGGTGCGGCTCAGAGGAGGTGCAAGGTTGTCTTGGCGAAACATTGCCCTTCGGCACAGCCTGCTACTTTCTCCATCGCGTCGTGGCTAGGCAATGGGAAGCCCTTCAATGATGGTTGCGACTCTCCTAGTTCTTCAAGGTGCAGAGGGATCGCAGGGCAGCAGGCGACTTCTCCTCTACGTATTCTCGGTGTCGGATCTACATTCGATTGATCCAACAATGCGTGTTCCCGCTCCTCTCGGTTGGTCTAGTGGTGATGGGTGCTAAGTTCTTGATGGTGGCTGCTTGTTGGAGCTCATTTCTGGTTCTCCTTCTGATGTTTCTGTGTACCCTCTTGTGTGTGTTGGGTGTTACCTTCTGTTGCATCTCACTCTTATTTATAAAAATGAAAATGGTTTAGGCCGGCTTTTGCCCGCTATAGCAGCTTAAAAAAAAGTCTATACGTACTATATACTTGGCACGTCGATCTTGGCTAACTTGAAGAAGGAAAGTCACTGGCTGATACAGCTCACACGTTGTAGCAACAATGCTCACGCTGTATATATCCCGCCTAATCATTAATGTAGCAAGAGATCTGGATGGTTCCTTTTGTTAGAATCTGTGTATAGCTTGTGTATATTGTACCGTTGTACTCTGTTGTATCTGATCCGGGATTGTAGGATCTCACCTCGCCTGGCCTGCGTGCCTACAATGTAGGGCGACCGGTGCTCCACTTCCCTTTATAAAACCATGTACTCTGTAATCAGTAGCATCAATCAAGGAAATATAGTTTCCAACTTGGTATCAGCTGCCTCCAGGTCTCCTTCATGGCCGGCCCCGACTCCTCCCCGTCCGCCGCCGCCATGGACTCCGTCACCTCGCCGGGCTCCCTCTCCTCCACGGCGCCCGCCGCCACTGCTTCGGCCTCCTCCCCAGCTACTTCCCCGCCGTTCGTCTTCGGCACCACACCTTCGCTCTTCACCAGCACCTCCGCCCCTGCCGGATCCCAATTTGCGCCCCTCTTCTCCTCCGCTACTACGGCGCCGCCACCATCTGCCCCCCGCCTCTCCATTTACCAAGATCACATCTCCAACCACATCAAGTTTCTTCTCAACCCTGCAGATCACAACTACCACAAATGGAAATCCTTCTTCCTCATGGTTCTCATCCGCCACGGCGTCAAGTTCCTCATCGAGCATCCTCCTCCTCCCAATGCTGATGCTGCCTACCTCGAGCTCGATGCTCACGTCGTCCTCTGGATCTACGCCACGCTCTCCGACTCCATGGTGGATCACGTCGTCGGCGCCACCAACACCTACGCCCTCTGGCACAAGATCAAGGACTTCTTCCTTGCCAACCGTGCTGCCCGGTTCATGGTCCTCAACCGACAGTATCGCAACCTTAAGCAGGGTGATCTTCCTGTCGCAGAGTACGCGCGGCGCATGAAACTCCTCACTGACGGCCTCGCCGACATCGAGCATGCCGTCACCGAGGTCGATCTTCGCACTCAGTTCCTCCACGGCCTCGACAAGCGCCTCGACACCATCCGAGTCGTCCTCGGTGACCAGGAGCTGCCCTTCGACACCGTCCTCTCACGGGTCATCCTGGCCGAGGAGTCCCAGGCGCAACGTGCCGCTGAGGAGAGCGCTTCGGCGTTTGCGCTTCCCGGCGGTGACCGCGGCCAAAGCAGCGGCTCCGGCGGTGGTGCTCGTGGCACCGGCGGGGACCGCACCAACGACCGCGCCCAGGGCACTCTTCCCCAACACCAGCCCGCCCCTGCTCGTGGACGCGGCGATCGCTCGTCTGACGGTGGTGACCGTGGCCGCGGACGTGGCCGCGGCCGTGGGCGTGGCCGGGGCGACCACTCGGGCCGCGGATCTGGTCCACAGCTCCAGTTTTCGCCGTTCACCGGGTATTTTGCGCCCTATGGCATGGCGCTTCCCTCGCCCCGTCCTGGCTGGGTGCCCCCGAACGCCGCCGGCGTGCTTGGGCCGCGCCCCGGCTCCCATGCGCACGCCTACCCGATGTACCAGCCTGCACCGTCTCCACCGCCCTACCCGACACAGCCACCTTCATGGGAGCATCTTGCCATGCTCAACGCCGCCTACAGCAACTCTGGCTTCCCCAACACCTCCGGCAATGAGTGGTACCTTGACAGCGGTGCCTCTTCCCATGTGACAGGAACTCAAGGTAACCTCTCCATGTCTAGTTCTTCTTTAAAGCATGTTCCTCGTAGCATTCTTGTTGGCAATGGGCACTCCCTCCCCGTCACCGCCACCGGTTCCACTACACTTCCCCCCTATGACTTTCGCCTCACTGATATTCTTGTTTCACCAAATGTTGTTACCAGTCTCATTTCTGTGCGCAAATTTACCAAGGACAACTCTTGCTCAATTGAATTTTATCCGTGTGGTTTTCTTGTGAAGGATCTTCGCACTCGGAGGGTTCTCATGATCTCCGCTAGCACCGGCGATCTCTACCCCTTCATCGGCAATAATCCAGCTCCGGCGGCTGCCTTCCTCACCACCTCCTCGGAACTCTGGCATCGCCGTCTTGGACACCCCGGCGCACACACCATGTCTACATTGTCTCGGGACTTTCTTAGTTCATGTAATAAACAGCCGCACTCCGTGTGTAGTGCATGTCAACTAGGACGTCAACCTCGCCTCCCATTTCCTTCTTCTTCTAGCAAAACATGTGCTCCGTTTGATTTAATTCATTGTGATCTGTGGACCTCTCCCGTTGTAAGTTTCTCTGGTTTTCAATATTATCTCATCGTGTTGGATGACTACACGCATTATTCCTGGTCATTTCCTATGCGCCACAAGTCCGAGACATCCACCATTCTACAACGTTTCTTTACGTTCATTCATACACAATATCGCGTAATCATCAAAAGCATGCAATGCGACAACGGCGGCGAGTTTATTAACTCCTCCCTCCGTTCCTTCTTCTCCACCAATGGTATTGTGTATCGCTTCTCTTGCCCACACACCTCCCCCCAAAATGGCAAAGCTGAACGCCTCCTCCGGACTACGAACGACGTCATTCGCACCCTCTTACTCCAAGCGAACCTCACTCCACCATTTTGGGTCGAGGCACTTCACACCGCCACGTACTTACTCAACCGCCGTCCCTCGCGTGCCATTGCCCCCCACACACCTTACTTTCTCCTCCACGGCGCACACCCCGACTATACACATCTTCGTGTATTTGGTTGTTTATGTTACCCCAACCTCTACGCCACAACGGATCACAAGCTTGCTCCACGGTCCACACGTTGCCTATTCCTCGGCTATCCACTTGAGCACAAAGGCTACAGGTGCTACGACCTCGATACGCGCCGCGTCATTGTGTCTCGCCACGTCACGTTCGACGAGCACACCTTTCCTTACACCCCAACACAGCCATGGCACACCACACCCACGTCCACAGAAAATCCCCATGCAACAACCCCCTCCCCCACACCGGATCTCTTGGATCCCGCGCCCCCACCCACCTCGGACGCGCCCCACCCCCCGTCCTTTCCTGACCGGTCCCCTTCCCCGTCTACACAGATTTTCGACGCAGCCTGAACATTCTTCCCAATGGAGTTCCGGCTGAGGGGGGGTGTTAGAATCTGTGTATAGCTTGTGTATATTGTACCGTTGTACTCTGTTGTATCTGATCCGGGATTGTAGGATCTCACCTCGCCTGGCCTGCGTGCCTACAATGTAGGGCGACCGGTGCTCCACTTCCCTTTATAAAACCATGTACTCTGTAATCAGTAGCATCAATCAAGGAAATATAGTTTCCAACTCCTTTTACATCCTACGGACCAGAGTGGTCAAAGTCAGGCTACTGTAGCACGCTGACTTAAAAGTGACCAAGTCAGCGAATCGTTACCACAGTTGACGTAGGTGTCAGGATGCGTAAAAAAAAAGTTAGCCCAACGACAAAAAGTTATCGCAATGCATTGCACGCCACATGCATGCGTGCGTGCTCTCGGTCGGTCTTCCAGCTGGAGCACCAAATCAAAGCATGAAACGGTGCTTTGATGGATGCATGCATGCACCCGCCGCGAACCGCCGGATGTTTTTTTTCTTGAAAGTTAGCACGAGAACCGCCGGATGTATGTATGTACATATATATCCGGCCATATATCTGATCTGAACTGCATCATATGCATTCATGCAGATGCAGCTCTCTATCACATCGCGTTGCATCATCTCCATCTCCGTCTCAGGCCAAGTGGAGCGTGGCATTTGCAAGAGGACGCACCGTCTCCGTCCTGTCGCTCCGGTGGCTGATGGCACTCAAAGACCATTATAGATTTATGGGATATATATGTAGTGCCGGACAAATGCATGCAAGAAACACGTGCTGGCCTACTCCGGTGTTAATTATGGTTGAGTGCAGTGAATGCATGTACACATACGTTACCGCTCCTACAGTCCTACTAATACGATTGTCGTCGTATACGCAGGTCAGCAACGACTTTGGTGGCAAGCATGAGTGCATGACGCTCCATCGCCGTTTGATCCAAATTTGGTTGAAGCCCAACGACGGATCCGGGGTCAGCTCTTTTGGATGTATCAGGCATATACTACGTCGCCTACTAAGTCGTAAATACATGGCCCCTCTAGACCACATGACACATATGGTAAGCAATCCAAACTATTAAAAAAAATACATGGACATCTAGCTAGAAACTGCACAGTAAAAAGAATTCCTATGGACAAGTAAAATGATGTTATCTTATGAGTGGTTTGTGGGATAATTGTTGCGTTCGATGAGAGAGGAATTAGAAGATAATGCCCTCTTTTAATTAAGAGAAGGTTTCTTAGCACAACTAAATGATGCCCCGCGTATTGCATCGGGAATCTTAATAAAATAAGTGCATAAATATATGCTAAAAACTAAAAGGGTTGGAAACAAATTTAAGATTGCCCCGGTTTATATTTTTTTAAATAACGCAGGTGATGAAATTTTGTATAAAAAGAGAAAAATGCTAGATTGAAGTCAACGGGGCACCTACATAAAAGTATGTAAGGTGACCTACATATATTTGTTCCAAGCCGGCACGCCTATGCCCACACAAAAATTAGTGAAACAGATTGACATGCATGATTGTTAAGGTGGCATGATTGCATGGATAGATTAGTGTACAAACTGTAACTTATGACCACATGCATGACTTGATGATGTTGCAGAGTTGCATGAAGACGAAAAATAGGTAGCGACTGTTGAGGTGGCACAATTGCATGAATAAATTAGCGCAAAAATCATAACTTAACGTATGACCATATTCATGACTTGATGATGTAGCATAGTTGTATAAGTGGAAAAATAGGTAGTGGATTGCAACTATTTAAGAATAGGAGGATATCTCCCACCACATATTTAGGCATAGCTAGTTACTAAAGATAAACGAAGAGGCAACCCATTGTACACACATTTGTATTGTCATCTCTAAATTACGTGAAAACTTCAGATATAATTGTCGATCAACCACCATATATAGCCTAAACTTAATTATTAATATATAAAAATAATTTATATTTCTTAAGATGTAAGAAATACTTAGGTTTGTGAAAAAAATTGCCACTTCGATGTGATGACAGGGACCAAGTACTTTGCAGGATGAAAATTTTAGCGTAAAGAAATGAAATTAGAGGGAAAACATAGAATTCACTAGTTTTATAGTTACATTTTTACAGTCATCTAAACTGGTTAAAGTAACATATGGCTTGAGATTGTAAATCTTAGTAATTGTCAAAAATTGTACTCTACTCATTTACTCGATCGATGGGTGGTGCACTGTACTTACTCCATAATCTTATCCTTTTTCATACATAAATCGCTCAAAATAACACCCATATTTAGAGCTTCAACAGATCTGAAGGCCGCTCCCGTCCCCCGTCCCCCGTGCCGCTCCCGCGAGTGGCCCGGGCGGAACCCTAGATCGCCGCCTCCGCTCCCCTTTCTCGCCTTCCTTCTCCCTCGCCGCCGCCATGGGACGCCGCCGGGCAGAGCCAGCGTCTGTCGATGTGACAATCTCCCCCTCTCGAGGCTCTGGGCGGCGCGGACGGCCGGCCCTCGGCGGCCTCGGCTTGGCGGCAGGTCGGACGCCCGGCGGATCTGGCGGGCTTCCTGCTGGTGGCGTTCTTGGCTGCGGCGGCGTGCTCTGCATGGGGCGGCGAAGGCTCCTCCCTCATCCCGATCGATGGTGCAGCGGTGGCGCCAGCGCTTCGGCGTCTTGGCGAGGTGCGCAAGGTGGTTGGGCGCATCTTCCTCCCGATCGATGGCTCCACGGTGGTGCGGTGCTTGGCGGTTGGCCCGGCAGCGGTGGCGGCGCTGGGCTCTCGGCGGCGCTCCGGTGTGTGTAGGCGGCGGTGGTCCCTGTGTGCGGTCGGCGGCTCCGTCCACGACTCGGTAGCGGGGAATGGCGGCGGCCGGCGTGGCCGGCGATCTGATCTTGGTGGTGCCGCGGCTCGCTGATATGCCGTGCCGAGGTCTGCTGGTGGTCTTTGGTGGTGGCGGCGGCCCGCACGAGTTGGATCGGCACCGATCTGGTGGTGGCGTCGCTATCTCTGCGTCGTTCCTTCTTGAAGGCATCACGTGGAAGTTCAAGGCCACTCTCTGCTACCTCGGGGAACCCGGATCGGATGATCGGATGGCGGCGGTGCTACGGTGTCGTTCCTCCCTTGGGGTGTCATTCTTGGAGGTACACATGTGAGCGAGGATCGAGGGGCGGATTCTTTGGTGGAAGCGGTTGAGGAGTCTGGACTAGGGGTGTCCGGACAGCGGACTATCAATATCCGCGGACTCCAAGACTACGAAGATACAAGATTGAAGACTCCGGCTCCTGTCCGGATGGTACTTTCCTTGGCGTGGAAGGCAAGCTTGGCAATACGGATATGTGGATCTCCTACCATTGTAACCGACTCTGTGTAACCCTAGCCCTCTCCGGTGTCTATATAAACCGGAGGGCTTTAGTCCGTAGGACAAACATACATCTCAACAATCATACCATAGGCTAGCTTCTAGGGTTTAGCCTCCTTGATCTCGTGGTAGATCTAATCTTGTACTACCCATATCATCAATATTAATCAAGCGGGGCGTAGGGTTTTACCTCCATCGAGAGGGCCCGAACACTGGTAAAAACATTGTGTCCCTCGTCTCTTGTTACCATCCGCCTAGACGCACAGTTCGGGACCCCCTACCGAGATCCGCCGGTTTGACACCGACATTGGTGCTTTCATTGAGAGTTCCTCTATGTCGTCACCGATAAACTTGATGGCATCTTCAACCAACAACGCTGTCGAGTGAACTTTTCTCCCGGACAGATCTTCGTATTCGGCGGCTTTGCACTACGGGCCAATTCACTTGGCCATCTGGAAGCGATCAGCTTCGCCCTGGCGTCGGTCGATTTGGAACATAAGCTTCACGGCCGATGACGCGGAGACTTGATCTTGACGGACTCGAGCCACAAAGCGCGTCGCCTTTGTGACGACGGGCACGATCTAGCTCTGCCGCGGACGGTGCCTTGGTGGCCGACTTCGGATCCGCTTGACCATTAGCGGAGCCGATCGCCCGGATCGAGGGTCGGCGGATAAGCGCGCCACAGGGGCCTCAACATCCGCAGCGATGGGCGAATACCAATCTTGTCCCTTGCGAAACTTCGTGAATCCGGCGCGGACTCCTCGCCGGACTCGAATCTCCGCGCCCTACCAATCAATCCGGATTAGGCGCGGTTATGGAATTCACCGCCACGGACATATTCCAACACTCGCCTTTTGGCGATATCCTAAATTCATTAAGGCATCTCTCGTTATCGGAGAATCTGGCTGGACTATGGCGGGATGGTTGGAGTACGGATGACGAAGAAATTGAGCCCCACCCACCACCCACTTTGTAGCCACCGCCGAGGATTTAACCGACATGCTAGACTACGACTCGAAGACATCGGCGCTATGGGCGGCGGCGCCGGAGGCGAGCGAGAACCAGCGCCTCTGAGGCCTGGAAGGCCACCTTGTCATCGGCGTATACATGGTGGATACCCCAAAGAAGGGGATGTCGAAGAAGCGGCGGACTCTTTAAAAAGCAGCCCAAACGCCGGCGTCGTGGCGCCGCTCTAAATCCGCCACAGCAAGAACAAAGATTCAGCACGAGGAGATAACAAGACCCGAGAGTGCGAAGACAAACCTCTCCAGCAAGACTCAGCGCGGGAGGATGCGGAAGAAAGCCCTCACGAAAGGCGGCGGCGAAGAGGTCGAGGATCATAACTATATACCTCCCTCCAGAAGGCGAAGCAAGCCTCAATGACAGACGAACTTCGTCGCGCCGAGACCCCGTCGAACAAGAGCTTTTTAGCGAAGGCTCATCGCCACGGCAAGAAGCCCGAAGAAGGAAAAGCGGAAGCTCAAAATAGCGGAAGACACGCTCGAGAATAAGATGGAGCAAAGTACTCAAACCCGGATAAATCGGCAATGGCCACCAATCAAGAGCTACCGAAGCATAAGCTGCTACGAGAATTGACGAAGAGGCCATAGAGCCTCCACCGTCAAATGGCCCAGCCAGTCCATCTGGACCCAAAAAAGGCCCGAGGAAGCAAAGCAACCGTCAAGTGTCCAATGATAGCGGCACATACAAATCTGGGGCCGCACACCCACTATGTTTCACCGATGAGGTGCTAGACCATGAATTCCCAGCAGGGTTTAAACCCATAAACATAGAGGCCTACGATGGAACAAGAGACCACAGATGCGGATAGAAGATTATATCTGCATATACACATGGCGGAGGAGGCGATCTCACGCCATAAAATATCTACCCTCAAGCTCAAAGGGCCAGCCGTCATTGGCTCAAAAGCCTCCCGAGCTCTTGTTGGAAGTTGGGAAGAGCTCGAGGGGCGTTTAGAGCAAATTTTCAAGGGACTTATGTCCGTCCTCCGGATCTGAGATGATTTAAGTCATATAACTCAACAGCCGGAGAGTCGTATGAAGTGCAGAACAGGTTTCTTACCAAAAGAACCAAATAGTCGATTGTCCGGACGCGAAGCCTTAGCAGCTTTCAAGCACAATGTCGAGGGCGAATGGCTGCGCCGAGCACCTCGGTCAAGAAAACCGAGGACAATGTCCGCACTAACAAGCCTCATGACCCGCTTACGTGCGGGAGAGGATAGCTGGCTAGCAAGAAGCAGCACAAGCGACCCAAGTACATCCGAGATAAGAGATGGAAATGGAAAATCATGGCGCGAGAAAAAGAGCGGCGCGGAATAAAGAAAAAGCCCAAAAACACGGCGATCGGCGCGGATTCAAAAGCTCATGCGCCCAATAACAAAACTCAACCTCTTAAGGATAGCGGTGGACGGTTGTCCAACAAACATAATTTTGGGTTGGATATGCCAAATCCACAGCACCCGGAAGGCACGCAAATCACACCCACGAGGATTGTTGGGTTTTTAAACAGTCCGGCGATTAAATGCGAACACAAAGGGGCTCGGCGTCGTCAGCGAAGAAGATAAACCCGCCAGACAGGGCACCGGAAAACAAAAGACTTTCCCACAAGGGGTCAAAGCGATAAACTCACTTCATGTGATAACACGGAAAAATAGTGCGGCACTTCCTAAAAAGTGCTTCGCGCGGTCCAACCAACAGAACCGTAGAGATTGGATATCAAAACCAATCACTTTCGACCACTGGACTATTCGAAGCGTTGAAATGCGGAGCGGACTCCTCGATATTGAATCCCATAATAGGCGGATTACAATTTACTAACGTCCTAATGGGCGGAGGCGATGGCTGAAACCTGCTATATTCAAACACAATCCGTAGGATGAGGATGAACCCTACCAAAATTGACACAGCCGCACTTCCTTCAAAGGAGTGATGCGGGCCCTTCGCCAAGTGCACGGCTCTATATTACTAGAAGTCGTGTTTGGATCGCGAACAATTCTCGGCGAAAAATTAATTTTCATATCGTCCCATTTGAAAGTGAATATCAAGAACTCTTGGGGCGAAAGGCTTTTGTCCGCTTCAACGCCATACCGCATTCTGCGTCTCTTACACTCAAGATGCCGGTCCACATGGCGCCATTTCAGGTCTGTGGTCACTTAAAGATCCCGGACTCGGATAGACGAATCTGGCCTCAGCAGGCTAGGGGCTCCCTAGCCGCATACCCCTTTACAAGGGGGCTGCACGCACAAACAATCACGGTTTCATATAAACCTTGCTTCAATCATTTATATTTCTTATTTTACATATTTTTCGCATGAATTGTTTCTAAAACTAAGCGTTCCTCTCTTTCTCTGAGATGAACAACGTGCATACCGTCGAGGATAACGGCCTTAGCAGAACCACGGTATGAGGCGTGCGGTGAGGGACCCGTTGCAAGGATTCTTTTGATTAAGACCTGCGTAGACCTTTTTCTTGTCTCTTGTTGTTACTCTCCTTGGTTTCTTCCTATAGCCAAAGCGGAGCCTGACGCTTTGGCATCGGCCACGTCAGAAGACCATGCCCGTACCTGGACACTATGGGTTTAGGGCATCGTTCTGCCCATTATTATAAAGTCCGAACACCTTCGGGAGTGTTCGGCGTCTCGAGTTAGGCATTATATGCATCAGCTCCGAATCATGCCTTTGGTCAAATGTTGGGTTTGCCCGGCTCCTGTGTTTTGCTGCCTTCGTTCCGTATCATCCGGCTAACGGCACCGGAGAACTCTGCGATTGTGTCGGTTCGGTTGGCGAGCACCTCGATGAAAGCGGCGGTGTCATGATACAGCGAGTCTGGTCAACCACTCGATCGACTACGGAATGTTTAGAATTCCCGCTTTGACGAAGGACCGTTTCGGTCGAGGCACATCGCCCGAATCGAGATGTGCGGTGCCACCAGGCTATATCGTAGCCCCACCCTCGAGCTCCACTGGCTAAGTGAAAGTGATAAAGCATTATAGTCCGGATTGCCTAGTTTGCTACGCTACCACATCCTTATAACAGGACCGGGACGTCGGATTAAGTGTGAAAACGTGCTATTTTTGCGAACACCCCAGCACCTTGTGCGTGGGGGCTGAAGCCAAAGACTGCCATCTTTCAGGTTATACACAAGTATACATAAACGGCCGCACAGGAGAAGTTTTACTTGGACGCACAAGTATAAAAAGCAGTTATAATATAATCATTAATTTACAAGCTAATGCGTTCATTTGAACGTTACATTCTTCGAGCAATGTGACTCTATTTTACGAGCACCGCGCATGACTTCTCCGAAGTAGTGCTCGGCAGGGAGCCGGCTTTCATCCGGACCCTGGGTGGCAACGGCGGTGGCATCCATCTCCGGATAATGCACCTTCACACGGGCAAGAGCCATCCGCGTGCCCTCGTGCGAGCCGACCGCTTCATATCCTTTATATGCGGCA
Organism: Aegilops speltoides; assembly: GCA_021437245.1. Classification (NCBI taxonomy): domain Eukaryota; kingdom Viridiplantae; phylum Streptophyta; class Magnoliopsida; order Poales; family Poaceae; genus Aegilops; species Aegilops speltoides. Next base: position 496,939,132 of record CM038145.1, read on the forward strand.
CCGCTCAAGGAATTGTTGCGATGGCGAAGTAGCTCGTCGCCTTGGACCTCTCGGCGGACATGGGCCCGCGATGTCGAACATAGCAAGTCCGGACAATCTATTTAGCTTCGGCCCATTCGGCCAACGGTCCATCAGCGGAAGGAAGCGATCCGGACTGTGGAATTGAGACCAATACAGCTCTTCCGTCTCGTGATCCCCACAGCTCGGAAGTGCTTAGGGCATCGGCCGCACTTGCGGCTAAGTCCATATCTGGATCCTCCGGACTCCATAGCCGCTCAAATTGAGCATACTTTGCATCCATAAACGGCGGCGCAGCAGAATAGGCTTGCCACCACGATCTCTCGACTGGCGCAGCTCCTCCTTCATAGCCCGCATTGCTGGCGGGCATCCTTAACCGGCGGTGGCCTTCTTGAGTCTTCCCGCTCCGATAAGCGCTCCTTCTCAAGAGCCTCATTGCGGTCGGTAGCATCCTTTAATTTCCTGGCCAATTCGGCCACCTCCGCCCTGCTTAGATAGTCCGCAGCCTTTTCGGCTTTCAACTCTTCGGCCGCCTTCGAGGCAGCCGCGTCACTCCTTCGGGCTTCCTCCTTAGCTCGAGCAAGTTCGGCCCGAAGGCTCTCCACAGCAGCAGCACCGTCTGTACAACAGCATACAATTTATCAGAGGAGGGCTTCAACCCCCCTTAAATAAAGCAACTGCGGAGAATTTATTTACCTTGCGACTCGTCAAGTCGCCGGTTAACAAGTGCGATGTCAGCATCTGCCACGTCAAGTTGCCGACTTAATTCGGCAAACTCATTAGTCGGCTGGCCCCGGACTATCCGCCACTATGTCGGGGCGGCGGTATTCATTACCAGATTTTGAGATTTCGATCCTCGACGCGCTGTCGTTCCCGACTACCTACGAGTCTCGGGGCTACTATCTATCTGGCGCATTTTTATATGCAAAACTGTTAAAAGATGAAGGGTGCGTCATTATTGCATACCTCAAATCCGCCCGACAAACTCATGGCGGCATTCATAATCCGCTCTCGTGAACGAAATCCTTCAATCACCATACGCATTAACGCACGGTGATCTTCGAAATGGGCGCCCTCTCAGCGGATGCTTGGTTCTCGGCCGGATACTAGTAGGTGCCAAACACTCTGGCCCCTCGGACTCGGGGATACCCTCCGTGATGACACTTGGGTTACTTTGCCTCATCTGGCGGCTGCGGATGGGCGTGTCGCTCTCCATCATCTCCGGAAGAAGGTCCCCCGAAGATGAACTCATCTGAGAAGGCTCCAGATCCGAACTGCAATATAAATATTTCGGTTACCTACAGAACCATACATGAAGGTATTTCCCTATTGACTAATTCCCTCTTGTCATACTCACGGCTCATTGGAGGGCTGATTTTTTGGCAATGGTTGTGCGTCCGGATTCTCTCCGGACGCCGGACCCCCCGATGAGGATTTATTCCCACGCTTAGGGGCTTTGGCCTCCGGATCTTCGGAGGCGGTCCTCTTCTTCCCCTGAAGGGAGGGATTCTTGGTTCCCTCCTCTTCTGTCTCCCCTTTGGGCGAAATATTAGCTCCTCTATTTTCCCCGTCGCCCCCTTCTGTGGGAGCAACCTCAAACATTCTGACCAGCACGGGCTCTAGTGCGGTCTCTGGGAGGGGGGGCCGGACACATTATCAGCCTTGATCGCGCCACCCATTCCTGTAAAGAACAAAGGGTAAGGATGCGAACTCTAGAAAGGCACATAAACAGAATGTTGGGACTCACGAGCTATTTACAGTATCCGGGCGAATCGGATTAGACACTGCATCCTCGGTGAGTCCGGACCGCCACTGCGGTCCGAAGAACAACTTGTACATCTCCACGGGTGTCGCACCCATGAAGTGTTGGAGAATCCGAGGTCCCTCGGGTTGAATTCCCATAGGCGAGAGAGGGCGGCGTTTGCGAGGCGAAGATGCGATTAACATAACCTACATCACCTTGACCAGGTCGATCTCCCTTGCTTGGAGATCTCGAATCCGGCCCTGCAGTGCGAGCACGTCTTCGGACGGCCCCCAGTTGAGCCCTTGGTTGACCCAAGACATCAGTTGGCGTGGAGGTCCCGGGCAGAATGAGGGTGGCGGCTTTTGCCTGCTGCCCCTCGGAGCGGTGATATAGAACCACTCCTGCTGCCACAGTCCGAGTTCCTCTTGGAAGGAACCCTCGAGCCACGGGGCATCGACCTTCTTGCTTATAGTCGCCCGCGCACTCTCGCTTAGCGCCCCGATCATCTTGGCTCCACCTTGAAGGTCTTCAGCCATAGGCCAAAGTGGGGGATGACACGGAGGAAGGCTTCGCAGACGATGATGAATGCGGAGATATGGAGGATAGACTCCGGAGCCAAGTCGTGGAAATCCAGCCCATAGTAGAATATGAGCCCTCTCACGAAGGGGTCCGTCGGGAAGCCTAAACCCCGGCGGAGGTGGGATACGAAGACGACGTATTCACCGGGCTCGGGGGCTGGCACAGCCTGCCCTTGGGCAGGCAACCTGTCTTGAAACCGTGGGCAGGTACTTGGCCTCACGCAACTTTAATATGTCCTCCTCCGTAACGGAGGAGGGCATCCACCGGCCCTGGAGGTCGTAGCCGGACATGATTAAGGGTCCGAGGCGCTCGAATCTAAGGCTCTGGGTGTTGGAACTGGGAGCGGAAAAGAGATTTGATGCGAGATTGAAGAACAAGGACATGCCTTGGTCCTCTTATAAAGGGGAAGAAATACCAAGAGCCGTCTCCGTGACCGTTTGGGATTCCCCTTGATAGAGGAGGTGTGGCGGCAGGAGCAGTTGGGTTACCCACGCGTATTGATGAGAATCCCGGAATAAGGGAACACGATCTCTGCTTGACGGGGCGTGCCAAGAAAATCTGCCCGCTAAGCGTCTTTGAGGTGGTATAGTAAAAAGCGATTCAAATAAAGGCTTGGTTGCGGTGTGGTGACACGCGGCGTATCGTCGGCAGATTGAGCTAAGTGTACATTTTATTCTCTCTATGGTGGAATGTGGAAATTATTTTTGCGAGCGGACACTATCACGGTGTTCATTATCTTCTCTGGATTATTCAAGGGAGGAACCCGCCTTGCAATGCCGAACATTATACCGCGCCGGACTTATCGCCATTGAAGACTGGTTCGAGGGCTACTAAGGAGTCTGGACTAGGGGTGTCCGGACAGCGGACTATCAATATCCGCGGACTCCAAGACTATGAAGATACAAGATTGAAGACTCGGCTCGTGTCCGGATGGTACTTTCCTTGGCGTGGAAGGCAAGCTTGCAATACGGATATGTAGATCTCCTACCATTGTAACCGACTACTGTGTAACCCTAGCCCTCTCGGTGTCTATATAAGCCGGAGGGCTTTAGTCCGTAGGACAAACATACATCTCAACAATCATACCATAGGCTAGCTTCTAGGGTTTAGCCTCCTTGATCTCGTGGTAGATCTACTCTTGTACTACCCATATCATCAATATTAATCAAGCGGGGCGTGGGGTTTTACCTCCATCGAGAGGGACCCGAACACAGGTAAAAACATTGTGTCCCTCATCTCTTGTTACCATCGGCCTAGAGCGCACATTGGGACCCCCTACCGAGATCCGCGGTTTGACACCGACAGCGGTGCTTCATCCTACCTGCGATGGCGGGATCTTGGCGGTGGTGCGGTGCAGATTCAGAGTTCGTTGTGGGAGGATGGACTCGCGGCGAGAGAGGCAATGCTGTCGGGCGTCGTGGTGGCGTCGATGGCGAAGACCTGCACAGATTCATGCAACTCTACAGCTCGAAGATGGATTGATGGCGGTGGCTGCGGCGGCCTCATACCCGGCAGGCGTCTGGTTGAGAGTCGCGCCGGACTAGTAGGTGCCCCATACCGGCGGCGTCTGGTTGGGACCTCAGGTCTTAGATGTTTAGGTTTGGCTGCGATGTCTGTTTGGTATTAGGCTCAGACTATTTGTGCCCGTTCATCAGTTGGATAGGTGTAGCGACAGTTGTTGCTTAGACGGTGGCTTTTGTTTTGCTGTTGTATGACTTTGTAAGGTCTTATGAGAATAATTAATAAAGTGGTCGTATGCATTCCCCAGATCCAGAGGCCGGGGATCATCCTCCTTTTCTAAAAAAACTGAATCGTGTCTAACTGTGCTCTACTCATTTAATATTTCGTTTTTATTTCATATACACAATAACTCACAACCGGTTTGCTTTGGCTACCGTACCTAACTACTACTCCTAAGAATTGTTTTGGACGTGGCACCTTAAATCTTATTTAATGAGGAAAGTGAGTTAGTGTCTTAATCTAGACATGATTCCCTCCAAATGCAAATGGAGCACAATTTTATTGCATTATGATGACTGCCCATATGACGATTCTGCTAGAATCGCCTTAAGGCCATGTTTGGCGGCTAAGTATATTTAAATATTTTGTATAATATCATGTTTTTAGGAACTATATATATAGTCTTAAAATATTATTATATTTGGAATCAACAAATACTATAGTTTATAGACCTTAGTATCTCCAACGAGTAGTATCTTCGCAGTATTTTGAGTAAATTGCATAGAACCACCAGCTTGAGGTTTAGGTTTGCGAAAAACACTAGGATACAGTTTCTCTGTAGAAAACACCACTTCTTGCGTAATTGTTTTGCAAAAACCACTAATCGGCGTATAAGCCTCGTTTGAACACGTTTACGACAGGTGGGTCCCGCTTGTCAGGCTGACTTGGCAAGAAAAACGCCACCTGGACACTTTGACTAGTCAAAAACGCCATGTGGACACGAGCAGGCCGCTGCCCAGCTGCGTTGACCCAGCGATGCAGCTCGCTGGCAACTTCGCGTCGGTGCCGGAGATGCTTTCCCCGCTGTGGAACTTCGGGCTGGTGGCCGAAGACGTCGTCCCCGCCGCGGAACTTCGCGCCGGTGGCCGGAGACGCCGCCCCGCTGCAGAACTTGGCGAACCAACGGCTCCCGCCCACGGCAGGGCACCACCTGCTCGGCGGCATGGGGCTCGCCCCAGCCGGCTCACTTCGGCCTGCCGCTGGTGGTGTGGAAGTGAGCCATGGCTCACGCGCCGCTAACGACGGGCTGGTCTACTGGTCTACTTCGGCGGCGAGCTCTTCGAGAAGGTGGGGCGGAGAAGAGGTGAGGACCGGCGACGTCTCGATCCAGATCAAGGACGGCACGGCGGTGGCTCGATCCAGATCGAGTATGACGCGGTTGCAGCTCGAACTAGATCGAGGACGGCGCGGTGGCGAAGCGTCATGGGTGGGTGATACGTCTCCGTCGTATCTACTTTTCCAAACACATTTGCCCTTGTTTTGGACTCTAACTTGTATGATTTGAATGGAACTAACCCGGACTGACGCTGTTTTCAGCAGAATTGCCATGGTGTTGTTTTATGTGCAGAAAACAAAAGTTCTCGGAATGACCTGAAACTCCACGGAATATCTTAGAATAAATAATAAAAAATCCTCGCCAAAGATGATGACCAGGGGGCCCACACCCTGTCCACGAGGGTGGGGGCGCGCCCCCCTACCTCGTGGCCCCCCTGGTGGCCCTCCGATGCCAACTCCAACTCCATATATTGGCTTTCAGGGAGAGAAAAATCAGAGAGAAAGTTTCATCACGTTTTACGATCAGACCCTTGCCAAGCCTAATCTCTCGGAAGGGCTGATCTGGAGTCCGTTCGAGGCTTCGGAGAGGGGGATTCATCGCGGTCGTCATCATCAACCATCCTCCATCACCAATTTCATGATGCTCACCTCCGTGCGTGAGTAATTGCATCGTAGGCTTGCTGGACGGTGATGGGTTGGATGAGATTTATCATGTAATCGAGTTAGTTTTGTCAGGGTTTCATCCCTAGTATCCACTATGTTTTGAGATTGATGTTGCTATGACTTTGCTATGCTTAATGCTTGTCACTAGGGCCCGAGTGCCATGATTTCAGATCTGAACCTATTATGTTTTCATGAATATCTCATATGTGTGTTCTAGATCCTATCTTGCAAGTCTATAGTCACCTACTATGTGTTATGATCCGGCAACCCCGAAGTGACAATAATCGGGACCACTCCCGGTGATGACCGTAGTTTGAGGAGTTCATGTATTCACTATGTGCTAATGCTTTGTTCGGTTCTCTATTAAAGGAGGCCTTAATATCCTTAGTTTCCAATAGGACCCGCTGCCACGGGAGGTAGGACAAAAGATGTCATGCAAGTTCTTTTTCATAAGCGCATTATGACTATATCTGAATACATGCCTACATTACATTGATGAACTGGAGCTAGTTCTGTGTCACCCTATGTTATGACTGCTACATGATGAACCACATCCGGCATAATTATCCATCACTGATCCGGTGCCTACAAGTTTTTCATATACTGGTTTACGCTTATTTACTTTTCCGTTGCTACTGTTACAATCTCTACAAAGCACCAAAAACATTACTTTTACTGCCATTACTTTTGTTACCGATACCACCACTATCATATTACTTTGCTACTAAACACTTTGCTGCAGATACTAAGTTTCCAGGTGTGGTTGAATTGACAACTCAGCTGCTAATACTTGAGAATATTCTTTGGCTCCCCTTGTGTCGAATCAATAAATTTGGGTTGAATACTCTACCCTCGAAAACTGTTGCGATCCCCTATAATTGTGGGTTATCAAGACCTTTTTCTGGCGCCGTTGCCGGGGAGCATAGCTCTATTCTTTGAGTCACTTGGGATTTATATCTGCTGGACACTATGAAGAACTTGAAAGATGATCGAACTACTATTTTTCCCTCAACTACGAGTGGAGGTAAGGGATTGCCATCTAGCCTTGCACTAGATTCTCCTTCTGTTATGAGTAAGTTTGCGACACCTAAAAAATTCCTATGTTCACCAAGATCAATCTATGAGTTCATCCAGCAACGAGAGAGGGGAGTGCATCTACATACCCTTGTAGATCGCGAGCGGAAGCATTCAAGAGAACGGGGATGATGGAGTCGTACTCGCCGTGATCCAAATCACCGATGACCAAGTGCGAGCGGACAGCACCTCGCGTTCAACACACGTGCGGAGGCGGATGGCGTCTCCGCGCCTTGATCCAGCAAGGAGGAGGAGAGGTTGGGGAAGAAGGCTCCAACGATAGCACGACAGCGTGGTGGTGATGGGTAGCAGTTCTCGGCGAGCTTCGCCAAGCTCACGCGGAGGAGGATAGGTGTTGGGGAGGAGGGCTGCGCCTTGGACCTTGTGTGCAGCCCTCGAGAGTCTGGACTAGGGGGTGTCCGGACAGCGGACTATCATCGTCGCGGACTCCAAGACTCTGAAGATACAAGATTGAAGACTACATCCGTGTCCGGATGGGACTTTCCTTGGCGTGGAAGGCAAGCTTGGCGTCTGGATATGTGGATCTCCTACCATTGTAACCGACTACTGTGTAACCCTAGCCCTCTCCGGTGTCTATATAAGCCGGAGGGCTTTAATCCGTGGACACAACATACATTGCAACAATCATACCATAGGCTAGCTTCTAGGGTTTAGCCTCCTTGATCTCGTGGTAGATCCACTCTTGTACTACCCATATCATCAATATTAATCAAGCGGGGCGTGGGTTTTACCTCCATCAAGAGGGCCCGACACAGGTAAAAACATCGTGTCCCTCGTCTCCTGTTACCGAGATCCGCGGTTTGACACCGACATTGGTGCTTTCATTGAGAGTTCCTCGTGCGTCACCGATAGGCCGATGGCATCTTCAACCAACAACGCTGTCGGGTGAGACTTTTCTCCTGGGCGGACCTTCATATTCGGCGGCCGCTTTCTGGGCTAATTCACTTGGCCATCGGAGCGGATCGAAGCTACACCCCCGGCCGTCGAGGTCGATTGAAGCCTAAACTTCACGGCCGATGTCGCGGAGACTTGATCTTGACGGACTCGAGCCTGACAGCCAGCGCGCCGCCTTTGTGGCAGCGGGCATGATCTAGCTCTGCCGCGAGCAGTGCCTTGGTGGCGCACATGAATCCGCTTGGCCATTAGTCGGGCCGATCACCCAGATCGAGGGCGGTGGATAAGCGCCGCCACAGGGGCTTCAACATCCGCGGCGATGGGCGAACACTAATCTTGTCCCTGCGAAACTCATGATTCGAGTGCGGACTCCTTGCGGACTCGAACCTCCACGCCCTTGTCGATTCGGGTTGGGCGCGGTTATGGAATTCACCGCGCGGACATCTTCAACACTTCGCCCTTTGGCGACATCTTAAATTGCTAAAGCGTCTCTCGTTATCGGAGAGTCTGGCGGACTATGGCGAGGATGGTTGAAATACGGATAGCGAAGAAATTGAGCCCACCCACCACCCACTTTGTAGCCACATCAGCGATTTAACCGACATGCTAGACCTTGACTCGAAGACATCGGCGGAATGAGCGGCGATACGGAGGCGAACAAGCGAGCCTATAAGGCGCGGAGGACCACCTCGTCACATGACATATACATGGTGGATACCCCAAAGGAGAGCGATAACGAGGACAAACGGGCCGCGGCAGAAGATAACCCCGCTAATAAACAACTAAAACGGCGGCACAGATGCCGCCCTAAGTCCCGCCTCGACGACAATAACGCTCCAAAGGAGCCCGTAATACAGCGGGGCTCACAAATGGACAATGAACATGCAGATAAGCAACCGTCCGAACATGACGAGTCAGAAAACGACAGTCCGGACGATCCCATGTCGGACACACCACCGGAGAGCAAGAGCCTTCGGAAAATACTCTTCAGCACTGCAAGAAGCCTGAAGAAGGAAAAGCGGAGGCTCAAAACAGCGGAAGACACACTCAGAATGAGATGGAGCAAAGTGCTCAAAACCCTGAGATAAATCGGCAATGGCCGCAATCAAAGAGCTACCGAGCGCAAGCTACTACGAGAATTGACGAGGAGGCCATAGAGCCTCCACCGTCAAAAAATAAAGAGGCCGCCTGGTTGGATAGACGACCAGATGATAGGCCAAATTCTGAAAGCGGCGCCACACATAAACCAACTAATGAACCTGCAAAGACAAATGGCCCAGCCAGGTCCATCTACGGGCCAAAGAAGAGGGCCCCAGGAGCAAGGCAACACGTCAAGTGTCCGAAGATAGCGGCACACCCAAGTACAGGGGCGCCGCACACCCACTATGTTTCACCAATGAGGTGCTGGACCATGAATTCCCAGCAGGATTTAAACCCATAAACATAGATGCTTACGATGGAACAACAGACCACAGATGCGGATGAAGATTACATACTACATATACACATGGCGGAGGAGATGATCTCCGCCATAAAATACCCACCCTCAAGCTCAAAGGGCCAGCCCGTCATTGGCTTAAAGCCTCCCGAAAATCTTGTGGCAAGTTGGGAAGAGCTCGAGGCGTTTAGAACAAATTTTCAAGGGACCTATGTCCGCCCTCGAGATCTGAGATGATTTAAGTCATATAACTCAACAGCCGGAGAGTCGGTAGCGGAAATTCTAGAACAGGTTTCTCACCAAAAGAATCAAATAGTCATTGTCGGGCCTTGAAGCCTTAGCAGCTTTTAAACACAATGTCAGGGCGAATGGCTGCTTGGACACCTCGGCCAAAAAACCGTGGACAATGTCACGCTAACAAACCTCATGACCGCTTACGTGTGGGAGAGGACAGCTGGCTAGCAAGATCAGCACCAGCTGACCCAAGTACATCGAGATAAGGGATGGAAGCGGAAAATCACGGCGCGAAAAAAACAGCGTCGGAATAAAGAAAAGCCCAAAAACACGACGGTCGGCGCGGATTCAAGCGCTCGCGGCGAACAACAAAACAACGCCTCTTAAGGATGGCACAGCGATCATCCAACAAATAAGATTACGGGTCGGATATGTCAAATCCACGGTACCCGGAAGGCACGCAAACCATACCCGCCGGGATTGTTGGGTTTTAAACGAGTCAGGCGACTAAGCGCCGAACACAAAGGGGCTCGGCAGCGTCAGCGAAGGCGATAAACCCCACCAGTGAGCACCGGAAAACAAAAGACTTTCCCACAAGGGGTCAAAGCGATAAACTCACTTCATTTGATAATCTGGAAAAATAGTGCGGCACTTTCTAAAAAAGAGCTTGGCGGTCCAACCCATGAGACCATAGAGATTGGATATCAAAACCAATCACTTTCGACCACAGACTATTCGAAGCGTTAAAGCGAGGGCAGACTCACGATATTGAATCCCATAATAGGCGGATTACAATTTACTAACGTCCTAATGGGCGGAGGCGGCATATAAACTGCTTGTATTCAAACACAATCCGTAAGATGGGGATAGACCCTACCAAAATTAGACACATCCGCACTTCCTTCAAAGGGTGGCCTTGAGCCCTTACACCAAGTGCATAGGTCCATATTACTAGAAGTCGTGTTGGATCACCGAACAATTTTAAACAGCGAAAAGTTAATTTTCACATCGTCCCATTTAAAGTGGATATCAAGCACTCTTGGGGCGAGCGGCTTTTGTCGCCTCAGCGCCATACCGCATTCGCGTCTCTTACACTCAAGATGCCGGTCGCGTGGCGTCATTTCGATCTGAGGTCACTTAAAGACCCGGACTCGGATAAACGAATCCGGCCCGGCGGGCTAGGGGCTCCCTAGCCACATGCCTCTTCACAGGGGGATGCGCGCACAAACAACCGCGGGTTCATGCAAACCCCGCTTTTCTTATTCATATTTCTTCTTTTACACGTATTTATCGCACGAACCGTTTTCAAAATAAGCATTCCTCTCTTTTTACAGATGAACAACGTGCATACCCGTCCAGGATAACGGTGCAGCGGAACCTGGTAGCGGCGTGCGATAAGGGACCCGTTGTGAGGATTCTTTTGATTAAGACCTGCGTAAACCTTTCTTCTTGTCTCTTGTTGTTATTCTCCTTGGTTTCTTCCTATAGCCAGCGAACTGGCGTTTTAGCATCGGCAGCGTCGAAGACCATGCCGTACACGGACACTAGGGGCTTAGGGCATTATTCTGCCGTTATTATAAAGACCGAACACCTTAGGGTGTTGGCGTCTCGAGATTAGGCATTATATGCATCAGCTCGAATCATGTCTTTGGTCAAATGTTGGGTTTGCGGCTCACGTGTTTTGCTGCCTTACCTTCCGTATCATCGGCTAGCGGCACCAAAGAGAACTCTGCGATTGTGCCCCGATTAATTTGGCGAGCACCTCGATGAAAGCGGCTTAGTGTCATGATACTGCGAGAGACGGTCGACCACTCGATCGACTACGGAATGTTTAGAATTCCTCGCTTTGACGAAGGACCGTTTCTCGGTCGAGGCACATCTGGCGCCCGAATTGAGAAGCGGTGCCACGAGGGCTATATCATAGCCCCACCCTCGAACTCCAGCTAAGTGAAAGTGATAAAGCATTATAGTCCGGATTGCCTCGTTTGCTCGCTACCACCTCCTTAAACAGGACCGAGGCGTCCGGATTAAGTGTGGCAGCGCTATTTTGCGAACACCCCGCACCTTGTGCGTGGCGGCTGAAACCGAAGACGCAATCTTTCAAGTTATACAAATGTATATGTAAGCGGCCGCCTGGAGAAGTTTTACTACTTGGGGCGCACAAGTATAAAAGCGGTTATAGCATAAACATCGTTTTACAAGCTAAAGCGTTCATTTGAGCGTGACATTTTTGAAACTGCGACTCTATTACCTGGCGCCACGCATAACTTCCCGAAATAGTGCTCGGCGGGGCGGCTTTCATCGAACCTGGGCGGCAATAGCGGTGGCATCCATCTCCGGACAATGCGCCTTCACGGGCAAGAGCCATCCGCGAGCCCTCGATGCAGGCCGACCGCTTCATCTCCTTTATATCGGCACCGCTCAAGGAATTGCTGTAATAAGCGAAGTAGCTCGTCGCCTTGGGCCTCTCTGGCGGACATGGGCCACGATGTCGGTCATGGCAAGTCCGGACAATCTATTTAGCTCGGCCCATTGAGGCGGCAGGTCTTTCAGCGGAAGTGGCGATCGGACTATGGAATTGAGACCAATATAGCTCTTAGTGCGGTGATCCTACGGCTCCGGAAGTGCTCAACAGCATTAGCCGCACTTGCGGCTAAGTCCATATCTGGATCCTCCGGACACCACAACCGCTCAAATTGAGCATACTTTTGATCCATAAACGGCGGCTTGGCAGAAAAACTTGCGAGCCACAATATCCGACCTAGCGCGGTTCCTCCTTCATGGCCCGCATCGCGGTGGGCATCCTTAACCGGCGGTGGCCTTCTTTAGGTCTTCCCGCTCCGATAAGCGCTCCTTTTCAAGAGCCTCATTGCGGTCAGCAGCATCTTTTACCTTCATGGCCAATTCGGCCACCTCCGCCCTGCTTAGACAGTGCGCAGCCCTTTCGGCTTTCAACTCCTCGGCCGCCCTCAAGGCAGCCGCGTCACTCCTTTGGGCTTGCTCCTTAGCTTGAGCAAGTTCGGCCCGAAGGTTCTACACAGCAGCAGCACCATCTGTACAACAGCATAAAATTTATCAGAGGAGGGCTTCGACCCCCTCAAATAAAATGACTGCGGAGAACTCATTTACCTTGCGACTCGTCAAGTCGCCGACTGACAAGTGCGATGTCCGCATCCGCCATGTCAAGTTGCCGATTTAACTCGGCAAACCCACAAGTCCGGCTAGCCCTCGGACTATCCGCCACCTGCATAGGAACGGCGGCATTCATTACTTTCGATTTCGATCCTCGGCGCGCTATCGTTTTTGACAACCTACGAGTCTCGGGGCTACTATCTATCTCTGAGCGCATTTTCATGTGCAACCTTTAATAGACAAAGAATCGTCATTCGCGTACCTCAAACCCGCTTGACAAGCTCATAGCAGCATTGTGCAGTCCACTCTCGTGGGCGAAATCCTTCCAATCACCATACGCATCAATGCGGTGATCTTACGAGATGGGCGCCCTCTCAAAAGATTCTTGATTCTCGGCGGATACTAGCGGGTGCGAACTCTGGCCCCTCGGACTCGGGATACCCTCCGTGGCGATACTTGAGCTCGCTTTGCCTTATCGGCAATGGCTGCGAGCGGAGGCGTTTAGCTCTCCATCATCTCGGAAGAAGGTCCCGAAGATGAACTCATCACGAGAAGGCTGCGAATCGAACTGCAAGACAAATATTTGGTTACCCAGAAACACAAATGTAGGTATTTCCTTACTAATTAACTCCCTTTTCATACTCACGGCTCATTGGAGGCTGATCCTTTGGCAATGATTGTGCGTCCGGATTCTCTCCGGACGCCGGACCAGTGAAGATCTCTTCCCACGCTTAGGGCTTTGGCCTCCGGGTCTTGAGGCGGTCCTCTTCTCCCCACAGGAAGGAGGGTTTTGATTCCCCTCTCTTGGGCGCCCTTTAGGCGGAATAATAGCTCCTCTACTTTCCCCATCGCTTCGCTTCCGTGGCGCGACCTCCAACATTCGGACCAGCCACGGGCTCCGGTCACGGTCTCAGGGAGGGCGGACACCTTATCGGCCTCGAATGTGCTACCCTCCTGTGAAGAGTTATGGGTCGAGGCGAACTATAGAAAAGAAGATAAGCAGGCGTCCGGACTCTGAGCTATTTACACAGTATCCGGCGATTGCGGCTTAGGCTGCGTCCTCGGCCAATTCGGACCGCCACTGCGGTCAAAAGAACAGCTTATACATCTCCACGGGTGTCGCACCCATGAAGTGTTGGAGAATTCGAGGTCCCTCGGGTTGAACTCTCATAGGCGGAAGGGCGGCGTTTGCGAGGCGAAGATGCACGATTAGCATAGCTTTGCATCACCATAATCAGATTGATCTCCCTCGCTTTGGAGGTCTCTAATCCGACCACTGCAATAAGGGCACGTCTTGGACGGCTCCAGTTGAGCCCTTGGTTGACCCATGACATCGATCGGCATGGAGGTCCGGGCGGAAGGACGCGGCGGCTTTGCTTGCTGCCCGCCGGGCGGTGATATAGAACCACTCCTGTTGCCCACGGTCCGAGTTCCTCTTGGAAGGAACCCTCGGGCCATGGTCGCGTCGGCCTTTTTGCTTATAGCCGCCCGCCGCCTCCGCTTAGCGCCCCGATCATCTTTGGCTCCACATTGAAGGTCTTCAGCCATAGGCCGAAGTGGGGGGTGGCGGAGGAAGGCTTCGCGAGCGATAATAAATGCGGAGATGTGGAGGATGGACTCCGGAGCCAAGTCGTGAAAGTCCAGCCCAGAGTAGAACATGAGCCCTCTCACGAAGGGATCCGTCGGGAAGCCTAAACCCCGACGGAGGCGGGATACGAAGACAACGAACTCACCGGGCTCAGGGGCAGGCACGGCCTGCCCTTGGGCGGACAACCTGTGCAAAACCTCGTAGGCCAGGTACTTGGCCTCGCGTAACTTCAATATGTCCTCCTCCGTGACGGAGGAGGGCATCCACCGGCCCTGGAGGTCAGAGCCGGACATGGTTGAGAATCCGAAGCGCTCGAATCTGAGGCTCTGGGTGTTGGAACTGGGAGTGAGGAGGAGGTTCGATGCGAGATTGAAGAACAAGGACAAGCCTTGGTCCTCTTATGAAGAGGAAAAAATACCAAGAGCCGTCTCCGTGACCGTTTGGGATTCACCTTCGATAGAGGCGTGGCGGCAGGAGCAGTTGGGTTACCCATGTCCGTATTGATGAGAATCCCGGAATAAGGGAACACGATCTCTGCTTCGACAAGGCGTGCCAAGAAACGCTTAAGCTAAGCGTCTTTGAGGTGGTATAGTAAAAAAACAATTTAAGAAAAAGCCTGGAAGCGGTGTGATGTCACGCCGCACAATACCTCAGCAGATTAAACTGGTGTACATTTTATTCTCTCTACGGTGGAATGTGGAATTTATTTTGCAGAGTCGGACACTATCCTGGTGTTTATGATCTTCTCTAGATTATTCAAGGGAGGAACCCGCCTTGCAATGCCGAACATTATGCGCGCCGGACTAATCGTCATTGAAGCCTGGTTCGAGAGACTCTTGAGGAGTCTGGACTAGGGGTGTCGGACAACCGGACTATCATCGTCGCCGGACTCCAAGACTCTGAAGATACAAGAGTGAAGACTCCGTCCCGTGTCCGGATGGGACTTTCCTTGGCGTGGAAGGCAAGCTTGGCGATCTGGATATGTAGATCTCCTACCATTGTAACCGACTACGTGTAACCCTAGCCCTCTCCGGTGTCTATATAAACCGGAGGGCTTTAGTCCGTGAGACACAACATACATTGCAACAATCATACCATAGGCTAGCTTCTAGGGTTTAGCCTCCTTGATCTCGTGGTAGATCCACTCTTGTACTACCCATATCATCAATATTAATCAAGCGGGGCGTGGGTTTTACCTCCATCAAGAGGGCCCGAACACAGGTAAAAACATCGTGTCCCTCGTCTCCTGTTACCATCCGCCTAGGCAGCACAGTTCGGGACCCCCTACCCGAGATCCGCCGGTTTTGACACCGACACCCTCCCCATGCCCCTCTATTTATAGGGGAAGGGGGAAGGGGGCCGGCCCCCTCTAGATGAGATCTAGAGGGGGGGCCGCGGCCAATGGGAGGGGGCTTGCCCCCAAGCAAGGGGGGCGCCCCCACTAGGGTTTCCCCCCCCCAGCCCTAGGCGCAAGGGCCCAAGGGGAGGATGCGCCCAGCCCTCTAGGGGCTGGTTTCCTGCCCACTACGGCCCATGAGGCCCTCTGAGAGAGGTGGCCCCTCCCGGTGGACCCCCGGAACCCCTCCGGTGGCCCCGGTACAATACCGATATGACCCCGAAACTTTCCGGTGACTGTATGACAACTTCCCATATATAAATCTTCACCTCCGGACCATTCCGGAACTCCTCGTGACGTCCGGGATCTTATCCAGGACTCCGAACCACATTCAGTAATCACATAAAAGTCTTCCTAATAACCCTAGCGTCACCGAACCTTAAGTGTGTAGACCCTACAGGTTCGGGAGACATGCAGACATGACCGAGACGCCTCTCCGGTCAATAACCAACGGCGGGATCTGGATACCCATGTTGGCTCCCACATGCTCCTCATGATCTCATCGGATGAACCACGATGTCGAGGATTCAATCAATCCCGTATACAATTCCCTTTGTCAATCGGTATGTTACTTGCCCGAGACTCGATCGTCGGTATCCCAATACCTCGTTCAGACTCGTTACCGGCAAGTCACTTTACTCGTCTTGTAATGCATGATCCGTGACGGACACTTGGTCACATTGAGCTCATATGATGATGCATTACCGAGTGGGCCAAGAGATATCTCTCGTCATTGGAGTGACAAATCGATCTCGATTCGTGCCAACCCAGAGACACTTTCGGAGATACCCGTAGTGCACCTTTATAGCCACCCGATTCGTTGTGGCGTTTGGTACACCAAAGCACTCCTACGGTATCCGGGAGTTGCACAATCTCATGTTCTAAGGAAACGATACTTGACACTCAGAAAAGCTCTAGCTAAACGGACTACACGATCTTTGAGCTATGCTTAGGATTGGGTCTTGTCCATCACATCATTCTCCTAATGATGTGATCCCGTTATCAACGACATCCAATGCCCATAGTCAGGAAACCATGACTATCTATTCATCAACGAGCTAGTCTACTAGAGGCTCACTAGGGACTTGTTGTGGTCTATGTATTCACACGTGTATTACGATTTCCGGATAACACAGTTATATCATGAATAATAGACAATCATCATGAACACAAAAATATAATAATAACCATGTATTATTGCCTCTAGGGCATATTTCCAACAGTCTCCCACTTGCACTAGAGTCAATAATCTAGTTACATTGTGATGAATCGAACACCCATTGCGTTCTGGTGTTGATCATGTTTTGCCCTAGGGAGAGGTTTAGTCAATGGATCTGCTACATTCAGGTCCGTATGCACTTTACAAATATCTATGTCTCCATCTTGAACATTTTCACGGATGGAGTTGAGCGGCAACTTGATGTGCCTGTCTTCTTGTGAAACACAGGCTCCTTGGCAAGTGCAATAGCTCCGGTGTTGTCGAGAGAAGAGTGTAATCGGCCCGACGCATTGGGTATGACTCCTAGGTCGGTGATGAACTCCTTCACCCAGATTGCTTCATGTCTGCCTCACGAGGCTGCCATGTACTCCGCTTCATATGTAGATCCCGCCACGGCGCTCGCTTGCAAGCGCACTAGCTTCTGCCCCACCATTCAAAATATACACGTATCCGGTTTGTGACTTTGAGTCGTCGGATCGCGTATCGAAGCTAAGCGTCGGCGTAACCCTTCTGACGAGCTCTTCGTCACCTCCATATCTGAAAACATGTCCTTAGTCCTTTTCGGTGCCAGGATGTTCTTGACCGCTGTCCAGTGTTCCTTGTCGGGATTACTTTGGTACCTTCCTACCAAACTTACGACAAGGTTTATATCAGTCAGGTACAGGTCATGGCATACATGATAGAACCTATGGCTGAGGCATAGGGGATGACACTCATCTCTTCTTTATCTTCTGCCGTGGTCGGGCATTGAGCCGAGCTCAATTTCACACCTTGCAACACAGGCAAGAACCCCTTCTTGGACTGATCCATATTGAACTTCTTCAATATCTTATCAAGGTATGTGCTTTGTGAAAGACCTATGAGACGTCTCGATCTATCTCTATAGATTTTGATTCCTAATATGTAAGCAGATTCTCCAAGGTCCTTCATTGAAAAACACTTATTCAAGTAGGCCTTTATGCTGTCCAAAAGTTCTATATCATTTCCCATCAAAATTATGTCATCTACATATAATATGAGAAAGCATATGAGCTCCCACTCACTTTCTTGTAGCGCAGGCTTCTCCATAAGTCTGCATGAACTAAACTCTTTAATCATCTCATTAAAGCGAATGTTCCAACTCCGAGATGCTTGCACTAGCCAATAAATGGAGCGCTAGAGCTTGCATACCTTGTTAGCATTCTTAGGGTCGACAAAACCTTCCAGCTGCATCATATACAGTTCTTCCTTAAGGTGACCATTAAGGAAAGCCGTTTTGACGTCCATTTGCCATATCTCATAATCATAGTATGCGGCAATTGCTAACATGATTCGGACGGACTTCAGCTTCGCTATGGGAGAGAATGTCTCGTCGTAGTCAATCCCTTGAACTTGTCGGTAACCCTTAGCGACAAGTCGAGCTTTATATATGGTAACATTACCATCCGCGTCCGTCTTCTTAAAGATCCACTTGTTTTCTATTGCCCGCCGATCATCGGGCAAGACTGTCAAAGTCCACACTTTGTTTTCATACATGGATCCTATCTTGGATTGCATGGCTTCAAGCCATTTGTTGGAATCTGGGCCCGCCATTGCTTCTTCATAGTTGAAGGTTCACGTTGTCTAACAACATGATTTCTAAGACAGGGTTGCCGTACCACTCACAGTGCGGAACATTTCCTTGTGGACCTTCGAAGTTCAGTAAGAGCTTGATCCGAAGTATCTTGGTCATCATCATTCACCTCCTCCCTTGTCGTTGCAGGCACCACAGGAACATCTTCCCGAGCTGTGCTACTCACCGGTTCAAGAGGCAGTACTTCATCAAGTTCCACTTTCCTCCCACTTAATTCTTTCGAGAGAAACTCTTTCTCCAGAAAGGATCCGTTCTTGGCACCAAAGATCTTGCCCTCGGATCTTAAGTAGAAAGTATACCCAATGGTTTCCTTAGGGTATCCTATGAAGACGCATTTTTCCGACTAGGGTTCGAGCTTCTCAGGTTGAAGTTTCTTGACATAAGCATCGCATCCCCAAACTTTTAGAAACGACAACTTAGGTTTCTTCCCAAACCATAATTCATACGGTGTCATCTCAGCAGTTTAGGCGGTACCCTATTTAAAGTGAATGTAGCTGTCTCTAGGCGTATCCCCAAAATGATAGCGGTAAATCGGTAAGTGACATCATAGATCACACCATATCCAATAGAGTGCGATTCGACGTTCGGACACACCATTTATTTGAGGTGTTCGGTAGGCGTGAGTTGTGAAATGATTCCACATTTCCTTAAGTGCGTACCAAATTCGTGACTTAAATATTCACCCCACGATCGATCATAAGAACTTTATCTTTCGGTCACGTTGATTCTCTACCTCATTCTGAAATTCCTTGAACTTTTCAAGGTCTCGGACTTGTGTTTCATCAAGTAAACATACTCATATCTACTCAAGTCATCGGTGAGAGTGAGAACATAACGATATCCTCCATGAGCCTCAACGCTCATTGGACCGCACACATCGGTATGTATGATTTCCAATAAGTTGGTTGCTCGCTCCATTATTCGGATAACGAGTCTTGGTCATTTGCCCGTGAGGCATGGTTCGCATGTGTCAAACGATTCATAATCTAGAGACTCTAAAAGTCCATCAGCATGGAGCTTCTTCATGCGCTTGACACCAATGTGACCAAGGCGGCAGTGCCATAAGTATGTGGGACTATCGTTATCAACTTTACATCTTTTGGCATTCACACTATGAATATGTGTAACATTACGCTCGAGATTCATTAAGAATAAACCATTGACCAGCGGGGCATGACCATAAAACATATCACTCATATAAATAGAACAACCATTATTCTCGGATTTAAATGAGTAGCCATCTCGAATTAAACGAGCTCCTGATACAATGTTCATGCTCAAAGCTGGTACTAAATAACAATTATTGAGGTTTAAAACTAATCCTATATGTAAAATAGAGGCAGCGTGCCGACGGCGATCACATCGACCTTGGAACCATTCCCGACGCGCATCATCACCTCGTCCTTCGCCAGTCTCCGCTTATTCCGCATCTCCTGCTTTGAGTTACAAATATGAGCAACCGCACGATATCAAATACCCAAGAGCTACTACAGTCTTGGTAAGGTACACATCAATTACATGTATATCACATATACCTTTGGTTTTGCGGACTTCTTGTCCGCTAAGTACTTAGGGCAGTTCCGCTTCGGTGACCACTTCCCTTGCAATAAAAGCACTTTCGATTTCAGGCTTGGGTCCATTGCTTGACTTCTTCCGACAAGCTGGCTTACGGTAGCGGCAACTCCTTGCCGTCCTTCTTGAAGTTCTTTACCCTTGCCTTTCTTTAACTTAGTGGTTTTATTCACCATCAACACTTGATGTTCCTTTTGATCTCCACCTCCGCTGATTTCAGCATTGAATGTACCTCAGGAATGGTCTTTTCCATCCCCTGCATATTGAAGTTCATCACAAAGCTCTTGTAGCTTGGTGGGAGTGACTGGAGGATTCTGTCGACCACCGCATCATCCAGGAGATTAACTCCCAGTTGAGATAAGTGGTTGTGCAACCCAGACATTTTGAGTATGTGCTCGCTGACAGAACCATTCTCCTCCATCTTACAACTGTAGAACTTGTTGGACACTTCATATCTCTCGACCCGGGCGTGAGCTTGGAAAACCATTCTCAGCTCTTGGAACATCTCATATGCTCCGTGCTGCTCAAAACGCTTTTGGAGCCCCGGTTCTAAGCTGTAAAGCATGCCGCACTGAACCAGGGAGTAATCATCACTACGCGACTGCCAGGCGTTCATAATTGTCTTGAGTTGCTGGGAAAATGGGTGCTTCACCTAGCGGTGCATCTAGGACATATGCTTTCTTGGCAGCTATGAGGATGATCCTCAACTTCCGGACCCAGTCCGTATAGTTGCTGCCATCGTCTTTCAGCTTGGTTTTCTCTAGGAACGCGTTGAAGTTGAGGGCAACATTAGCGTGGGCCATTTGATCTACAAGACATATTGCAAAGTTTTTAGACTAAGTTCATGATAATTAAGTTCATCTAATCAAATAATGAGCTCCCACTCAGATAGACATCCCTCTAGTCATCTAAGTGATCCATGATCCGAGTCAACAAGCTCGTGTCCGATCATCACGTGAGACGGACTAGTTATCATCGGTGAACATCTTCATGTTGATCGTATCTTCTATACGACTCATGTTCGACCTTTCGGTCTTCCGTGTTCGAGGCCATGTGCGTACATGCTAGACTCGTCAAGTTAACCTAAGTGTATTGCGTGTGTAAATCTGGCTTACACCGTTGTATTGAGCGTTAGGATTTATCACACCCGATCATCACGTGGTGCTTGAAACAACGAACCTTCCATAGCGGTTGCGCAGTTAGGGGAACACTTTTCCTTGAAATTATTATGAGGGATCATCTTATTCACTACCGTCGTTCTAAGTAAACAAGATGGAAAAACATGATAAACAGCACATGCAATCAAATAGTGACATGATATGGCCAATATCATATTGCTCCTTTGATCTCCATCTTCGGGGTGCCATGATCATCTTCGTCACCGGCATGACACCATGATCTCCATCATGATGATCTCCATCATCGTGTCTTCATGA
Source organism: Aegilops speltoides (assembly GCA_021437245.1). NCBI lineage: Eukaryota > Viridiplantae > Streptophyta > Magnoliopsida > Poales > Poaceae > Aegilops > Aegilops speltoides. The sequence continues at coordinate 496,960,548 of CM038145.1, forward strand.
AGTTGTCACGCCAACGACTACTTCTACTTCTATGGCTAACGTGTTTAGCAATAAAGTAAAGTAGTTTACATGGCGTTTTTCAATGACACGCAGGTCATACAAAAAATAAAGACAACTCATATGGCTCCTGCCGGTTGTCATACTCATCGACATGCAAGTCGTGATTCCTATTACAAGAACATGATCATCTCATACATCACATATATCATTCATCACATCCTTTGGCCATATCACATCACAAAACACTTGTTGCAAAAACAAGTTAGACGTCCTCTAATTGTTGTTGCAAGTTTTTACGTGGCTTCTATAGGTGATCTAGCAAGAACGTTTTCTTACCTACGTTAAAACCACAACGTGATTTGCCAACTTCTATTTACCCTTCATAAGGACCCTTTTCGCCGAATCCTCCAACTAAAGTGGGAGAGCGGACACCCGCTAGCCACCTTATGCAACTAGTGCATGTCGATCGGTGGAACTGTCTCACGTAAGCGTCGTGTAAGGTCGGTCCAGGCCGCTTCATCCCACAATACCGCTGAAGCAAAATAAGACTAGTAGTGGCAAGAAAGTTGTCAACATCTACGCCCACAACAAATTGTGTTCTACTCGTGCAAAGAGAACTACGCATAGACCTAGCTCATGATGCCACGGTTGGAGAACATTGCATAAAATAAAAAAATTCCTACGTTCACCAAGATCGATCTATGAGTTCATCCAGCAACGAGAGAGGGAAGTGCATCTACATACCCTTGTAGATAGCGAGCGGAAGCATTCAAGAGAACGGGGATGATGGAGTCGTACTCGCCGTGATCCAAATCACCGATGACCAAGTGCCGAACGGACAGCACCTCCGCGTTCAACACACATATGGAGCGGATGACGTCTCCCGCGCCTTGATCCAGCGAGGAGGGAGAGGTTGAGGAAGAAGGCTCCAACAGCAGCACGACGGCGTGGTGGTGATGGAGTGACAGTTCTCCGGCAGGGCTTCGCCAAGCTCACGCGGAGGAGGAGATGTGTTGGGGAGGGGAGGGGCTGCGCCTTGGACCTTGTGTGCAGCCCTCCCCACGCCCCTCTATTTATAGGGGAAGGGGGAAGGGGGCTGCCCCCCTCTAGATGAGATCTAGAGGCGGCGTGGGGAGGGCTTGCCCCCAAGCAGGCGCCCCACTGGGGTTTCCCCCCAACCCTAGGCGCAAGGGCCCAAGGGGGGATGCGCCCAGCCCTCTAGGGGCTGGTTCCCTGCCCACTACGGCCCATGAGGCCCTCCGAGAGAGGTGGCCCCTCCCGGTGGACCCCCGGAACCCCTCCGGTGGCCCCGGTACAATACCGATATGACCCCGAAACTTTCCGATGACCGTATGACAGCTTCCCATATATAAATATTCACCTCCGGACCATTTCGGAACTCCTCGTGACGTCCGAGATCTTATCCGGGACTCCGAACAACATTCGGTAATCACATACAAGTCTTCCTAATAACCCTAGCGTCACTGAACCTTAAGTGTGTAGACCCTCCGGGTTCGGGAGACATACAGACATGACCGAGACGCCTCTCCGGTCAATAACCAACAGCGGGATCTGGATACCCATGCTGGCTCCCACATGCTCCTCGATGATCTCATCGGATGAACCACGATGTCGAGGATTCAATCAATCCCGTATACAATTCCCTTTGTCAATCGGTATGTTACTTGCCCGAGACTCGATCGTCGGTATCCCAATACCTCGTTCAGTATCGTTACCGGCAAGCCACTTTACTCGTACCGTAATGCATGATCCCGTGACCAGACACTTGGTCACATTGATCTCATTATGATGATGCATTACCGAGTGGGCCCAGAGATACCTCTCCGTCATACGGAGTGATAAATCCCAGTCTCGATTCATGCCAACCCAAGACACTTTCGGAGATACCCGTAGTGCACCTTTATAGCCACCCGATTCGTTGTGACGTTTGGTACACCAAAGCACTCCTCACGGTATCCGGGAGTTGCACAATCTCATGGTCTAAGGAAGCGATACTTGACACTCAAAAAGCTCTAGCTAAGCGGACTACGATCTTTGAGCTATGCTTAGGATTGGGTCTTGTCCATCACATTATTCTCCTAATGATGTGATCCGTTATCAACGACATCCAATGCCCATAGTCGAAACCATGACTATATGTTGACCAACGAGCTGCCCGCTTGAGGTTCTGACCCCGTGGCACTGCGAGAGCAGTTTTCCCCTTCGAGGATGTGTCCCCCACAGGCTGCCCAAGGTGATTTCTTCTTTGCCGATCTCGATTGTGGTTTTCATCTAAGAATGTGGTGATTAATAATGCAAAATTTTATTAGCCGATGCCATGCTATACATAGTGGTTTAAGTAACTTGTGTTTCTTATCTTTGAAAAGTAATTCAGAATTTGTTTACATTTCAATTAGAGCCTTGATGCGGACATGGATTGTGTGGTTGTACATGTCACTTTCGCTATCGAGCGGATGACCTGATTATCGCTTTGGGAAAAGCGAGTTCTTAGGCTGTTGGATCCTAGAAACCATTTGCGATTATACCAATGAAGAGTTGTATTCCAGCCTCACTGTCGTCAGGCGTGTTGTCCAGGGTGTACTGAAGCACAAGAAGTTGAAAGCTACTCCTTCGTTTGTGAGGCATACTGTTCTTGTCAAGCTTATGCATGAAGATGACGTGGCATGCCTCCACAAACAAGTTTATCAGTGGCAAGGCCACAAGGTTGTCTTCATGAAGGTTCACAGGATTGAGCTGCTGCGGGACGTCCTCGATGATGTTCATGGCAAGGTCCGTCTTGTGTCCAACCCAAATTAGATCGAGGCATGAGATAGTTGCCCCAGCTAGTGTTTAATAGTAGTTTGGATTGTGTCTAATTATCTGAACCTTGCGATTATCGAGCCCTCAGGGCTAGTACTCTATTGAATCCGTCTATGAGAGCTGCTGCTACTTTTGTGTGTCCGTGAATCATGAGAGAACCATCATAATTGTTGCGAAATAGATCGTCCTCACTAGTTTTTCATGAATATGGCATGGTAAGACATAAGTATACGGTTTATCATCTGACGGTGTGTGTTTTGATGGAATAGGGCGATCGTTAGAAGCGTGCGCCGACATATACATAAGTACTTGTAAACACTGTTGGTGCTACCCCACTTATAGCGATTGTGCAAAACACGGCACATTGGCTCAGCTCGCTTCAACACTAGGCTATTGACCATCTAACAATCAACAATCTGATGTCTGACATATAAGCAACTATGTATCTTGTTACACTGGTTCATGCAATTAACTGAGGCCACAATGTAAATTTCAAACATTCACACGCTAGTCCAGCGCTCATGTGGAACACTCACATTAAACTCGTCTTCATAAAAAACTTGAAAAGCTTAAGTTGAGCAATTTTATACATCTCATTGATTCATAGAACATAACAAACATATACTAGTTCACAGCAAAAGACAAAGTTGTGAGAAGGTTCACAAATCAGGAAAAAAACAAGCAAGGCTTCTCTGAGCAAAGGGCCTCCGGCAGGCTTAAATTTCCTGGAGTTCACATTGGTTTTTTCTTGTTGCCACCATCGAGGTTAGGTTCTCTCATTCGAATAACCAATTATAATTGTGGTCTCAATTTGGAATCTTGAGCTGAACTCATCGATTATCTTGACTAGGTGAAATTCTTGTGCATTCCACTAAATTTAAGCCTTTGCTATTTGCGAAATAAGCGAACAACAATGCCTCTTGTCCGCTTTTGTCAAAAAACCGTCTTGCAGCCGTGCCAACTAGTCCTCGGTCCATGGATGAACTGGTAGAAAGTGCATTCCGGACTAGGATGCGATTGTTTTACTGTCCTGCCTGCTGCAATCGGGAAGTAAAAGCGTCTGAATCAGCTTTTTAGATTGCCTTGGTCATTCTACCTTAGTTACTACCAATGTAGGAATACCTTGAAGGCGGAGGTTAGATGGCTGACAGCGAGGATAGCCATCTCATTTTGCGCAGTTCTACTAAAACTGAGGTGTGTGCTTTTGATTGCGGGATAGAAATGATCTGAGCAGACATCTCGAGCGATATGGGCGAGACATCCTGTTTGCGCAAATCTGAAATATGGTTAATTAAAAGTGACATATATTTGCGATGGCGTATGATTAACAGCAATATCTATTGTGTTATAATTGGCACTAGATTGACGATATGAAGAGTCCTTAAGTAAGTAGCATCACATCACATCAACAATGCCACTAGATTAACATGCGAGAACAATAGCATTAATATTACTATCAAGAGAGTAGCACATGGTCGATAAATATGCAATCAAATTTGTGCGGTTCCTTTGGGATGAAGCAATGTTAGCGGTGTGAGATTTAAGTGTAACTGCAAAAACACAATTCATGGGAAATAAAGCAAGCCGGAAGCACTTCATAAAATGGTGGTGGCAGTGCTTCAATTTATCAACGACACTAGACCATTACTTATAGTGACATTAGGTGGCATTGCTTAATGCTTCATGTGATTTTACATTACGGTAGTGATATGGGCGTAGGGACAACGGGGGCATAAAGTGGTGAGGCGGATGTGGCTGCGAGGCGGCAAACACTCGGGTAGCATGTACGCATTTGTCCCATTTTTATCTCCTCGGTGACATTTTCCTATGTGAGCACAGGAAATCTAGACCTGCTCATTCTCATTCGCGTTGTCCCCCAACACGCGTCACTTTCTTTCTTTTCAACCCGGAGATAGGTACACTTCCCCCACCCTTCGCCATCCACCATGCTTTCTTCGTCTTTTCAACCAAGAGACCGGTTGGGTAGCAGTATCTACTACTTTCCCCGTTTCCTCTTAGAACCAAGTCCTAGATTCATGCTACAGCTTTCCCACTTTCTTCCTGTTTGAACCAACTCTTAGAGTCATTGTATGAACTAGCTTTACCTCTAATAATAGTAAAAGTCTAGGTGGCTTTGGAACAGCGAGGCGGAGTAGAAAAATATCCACGAAGGGGCTGGGGCGATAGAGCAAGGAAGGTTTCAAAGGAATATATACACGAGGTCGTCGACATGTGGCAAAAGCAGTCGGGAGGCGCATCTTGGCCACAATACATGAGGGGAGGAAGAAGGGTGAAGGCCCTCCAGGCAGCGCTCTCCGGAAAAACGACCACGGCCACCGATCGGGGCCAGCGGGCAGCCGTTGTTCTCCTCCTCGCCGCCGACAACAGCGTGAGCGATGCACCTATACCCCTGCCCGATTGAGGTTATGCGGCGGATTTGTGACCAGCCGTGAGTTGAGAGAGAGTGTGGCCACCTATGTCTTGCTTAGATCTGGAGAGCATGAGAGAGTGAACGAGAGGAACCCTAGTAAAGCAAGCACTAAGGCTCCTGCTTATATATATAGTGAAGTGATTTTGTTATACCAGCTTCAAAAAAATGCGCTCCTACGTGTACCCGCGAGTGGGTGTGAGAGAACTAGTGCGTGCGTGCACCGCTTCTCTTCGTGAGAGTACAATATACTATGCCCAAAGTGTTGGGGAACGTAGTAATTTCAAAAAATTCCTCGCTGCGCAAGATCATGGTGATGCATAGCAGAGAGGGGAGTGTTGTCTCGTACCCTCGTGAACCCGAGCGGAGCGTTGGCGCATAGCGTAGAGGAAGTAGTCGTCGTCTTCCGGTCCAACCGATCCAAGCACCGTTACTCCGGCACCTCAGAGTTCTTGACACCGTACAACTTCGATGGCGCTTTGAACTCCGATCCAGCGAGTGCGGGGTGGAGTTCCGTCGACCTGACGGCATGGTGGCGATCTTGATGTTCAAGCTGTCGCGAGGCTTCGCCTAAGCACCGCTACAATATAACCAATGTGTAATCTCGTGGAGGGCACGCTGCGGCTAAGAGCGATCACGATGATCAACTTGTGTGTCTATGGGGTGCCCCTACCCCGTATATAAGGAGGAGAGGAGGAGGGCGGCCAAGAGGCGCGCCCTAGGGGGCAAACCTACTCCAAGTAGGTTTGGCCCCCTTTCTAATAGGAGTAGGAGAGGGAAGGAAGAGGGGAGGGAAGAAGGAAGGGGGCGGCCCCCTCCCAGTCGGATTGGGCTTGGGGGCGCCCCTCCTTTGCTCCTTCTCCTTCCCTTCCACTAAGGCCCAATAAGGCCCATATACTTACCGGGGGGTTCCGGTAACCTCTCAGAACTCCGGTATGATCCCAATCTCATCCGGAACCTTTCCGGTGTCCAAATATATCCATCCAATATATCAATCTTTATGTCTCGACCATTTGAGACTCCTCGTCATGTCGTGATCACATCAGGGACTCGAACAACCTTGGTACATCAAAATACATAAACTCATAATAAAGCATCGCCGAAACCTTAAGCGTGCGGACCCTACGGTTCGAGAACAATGTAGACATGACCTGAACCGTCTCGGTTAATAACCAATAGCGGGACCTGGATGCCCATATTGGTTCCTACATATTCTATGAAGATCTTTATCGGTCGGACCGCATAACAACATCGTTGTTCCCTTTGTCATCGGTATGTTACTTGCGAGATTCGATCGTCGGTATCAATACCTAGTTCAATCTCGTTGCGGCAAGTCTCTTTACTCGTTTAAGTGATACATCATCTACTTAACTAACTTATTAGTTGCATTGCTTGCAAGGCTTATGTGATGTGCATTACCGAGAGGGCCGGAGATACCTCTCGACATTGGATGACAAATCCTAATCTCGAAATCGCCAACCCAACAAGTACCTTGAGACACACTGTAGAGCACCTTTATAATCACCCGATTCGTTGTGGCGTTTGGTAGCACACAAAGTGTTCCTCCGATGGCAGGAGTTGCATAATCTCATAGTCGTAGGAACATGTATAAGTCATGAAAAAGCAATAGCAACATACTAAGCGATCGGTGCTAAGCTAGCTGAATGGGTCATGTCAATCACATCATTCTCCTAATGATGTGATCCCATTAATCAAATGACAACTCATGTCTATGGCTAGGAAACATAACCATCTTTGATTAACGAGCTAGTCAAGTAGAGGCATACTAGTGATACTATGTTTGTCTATGTATTCACACATGTATTATGTTTCCGGTCAATACAATTCTAGCATGAATAATAAACAATTATCATGAAATAAGGAAATAAATAATAACTTTATTATTGCCTCTAGGGCATATTTCCTTCAGTCTCCCACTTGCACTAGAGTCAATAATCTAGATCACATCACAATGTGATTAACATCGATAGTTCACATCATCATGTGATTAACACCCATAGTTCACATCGCCATGTGACCAACACCCAAAGGGTTTACTAGATTCAGTAATCTAGTTCACATCGCTATGTGATTAACACCCAAAGTGTACTAAGGTGTGATCATGTTTTGCTTGTGAGAGAATCTTAGTCAACGGGTCTTTCACATTCAGATCCGTTATGTATTTTGCAATTTTCTATGTCTACAATGCTCTTGCGGAGCTACTCTAGCTAATTGCTCCCACTTTCAATATGTATCTAGATCAAGACTTAGAGTCATCGGATCGGTGTCAAAACTTGCATCGGCGTAACCCTTCTGACGAACCTTTTGTCACTTCCATAATCGAGAAACATATCCTTATTCCACTAAGGATAATTTTGACCGTTGTCAAGTGATCTACTCCTAGATCACTATTGTACTCCCTTGCCAAACTCAGTAGGGTATACAATAGATCTGGTACACAGCATGGCATACTTTATAGAACCTATGGCCAAGGCATAGGAAATGACTTTCATTCTCTTTCTATCTTCTGTCGTGGTCGGGTTTTGAGTCTTACTCAATTTCACACCTTGTAACACAGGCAAGAACTCTTTCCTTGACTGTTCCATTTTGAACTACTTCAAAATCTTGTCAAGGTATGTACTCATTGAAAAAACTTATCAAGTGTCTTGATCTATCTCTATAGATCTTGATGCTCAATATGTAAGCAGCTTCACTGAGGTCTTTCTTTGAAAAACTCCTTTCAAATACTCCTTTATGCTTTGTAGAATAATTCTACATTATTTCTGATCAACAATATGTCATTCACATATACTTATCAGAAATGATGTAGTGCTCCCACTCACTTTCTTGTAAATACAGGCTTCATCGTAAGTCTGTACAAAACTATATGCTTTGATCAATTCATCAAGCGTATATTCAACTCGAGATGCTTGCACCAGTCCATAAATGGATCATTGGAGCTTGCACACTTTGTTAGCTCCTTTGGATCGATAAAACCTTACGGTTGCATCATATACAACTCTTCCTCCGAAACCCATTCAGGAATGCAGTTTTACATCCATTTGCAGATTTCATAAATTGTGGCGATTGCTAACATGATTCGGACAGACTTAAGCATCGCTACTGATTGAGAAAATCTCATTGTAGTCAACACCTTGAACTTGTCAAAAACCTTTTTGCGACAAGTCGAGCTTTGTAGATAGTAACACTACTATCAACGTCCGTCTTCCTCTTGAAGATCCATTTATACAATATGGCTTGCCGATCATCAGGCAACTCCACCAAAGTCCACACTTTGTTCTCATACATGGATCCCTTCTCAGATTTCATGGCCTTAAGCCATTTTGCGGAATCTGGGCTCACCATCGCTTCTTCTTAGTTCGTAGGTTCATCATGATCTAGTAGCATGACTTCCAGAATAGGATTACCGTACCACTCTGGTGCGGACCGTACTCCGGAAGACCTACGAGGTTCTGTAGTAACTTGATCTGAAGTTCTATGATCATCATCATTAACTTCCTCACTAGTTGGTGTTGACGTCACAGAAATCGGTTCCTGTGATGTATTATTTTCCAACAAGGGAGTGGGTACAGTTACCTCATCAAGTTCTACTTTCCTCCCACTCACTTCTTTCGAGAGAAACTCCTTCTCTAGAAAGGATCCATTCTTAGCAACGAATGTCTTGCCTTGGATCTGTGATAGAAGATGTACCCAACAGTTTCCTTTGGGTATTCTATGAAGCGCACTTCTCGATTTGGGTTTGAGCTTATCGGGATGAAACTTTTTCACATAAGCATTACAGCCCCAAACTTTAAGAAAGCGACAACTTGGGTTTCTTGCTAAACCACAGTTCATATGGTGTCGTCTCAGCAGTTTAGATGGTGCCCTTTTAACGTGAATGCAGCTGTCTCTAATGCATAACCCCAAAACGACAATGGTAAATCAATAAGTGACATCATAGATCACACCATATCCAATAAAGTGCGGTTACGACGTTCGGACACACCATAACGTTGTGGTGTTCCAGGTGGCGTGAGCTGTGAAACTATTCCACATTGTTTTAATTGAAGACCAAACTCGTAACTCAAATATTCATCTTCACGATCATATCGCAGAAACTTTAATTTCTTGTTACGATGATTTTCCACTTCACTCTGAAATTCTTTGAACCTTTCAACTATTTCAGACTTATGTTTCATCAAGTAGATATACCCATATCTGCTTAAATCATCTGTGAAGGTCAGAAAATAACAATACTATACGAGCCTTAATACTCATTAGTGCGCATACATCGGTATGTATTATTTCCAACAAGTTTGTTGCTCGTTCCATTGTTCGAAGAGCGGAGTTTTAGTCATCTTGCCCAAAAGGCACGGTTATAGCGTCAAATGATTCATAACCAAGTGATTCGAAAATCCATCTTTATGGAGTTTCTTCATCGCTTTACACGATATGACCCAAGCGGCGATTACCACAAATAAGTTGCACTATCGTTATTAACTTTGCATCTTTTGGCATCAATATTATGAATATGTGTATCACTACGATCGAGATCCAATAAACTATTTTCATTGGGTGTATGACCATTGAAGGTTTTATTCATGTAAACAAAATAACAATTATTCTCTGACTTTAAATGAATAACCGTATTGTAATAAACATGATCAAATCATATTCGTGCTCAAGGCAAACGCTAAATAACATTTATTTAGGTTTAACACTAATCCTGAAAGTATAGGGAGTGTGCGATGATGATCATATCAATCTTGGAACTACTTCCAACACTCATCGTCACTTCCCCTTCAACTAGTCTTTGTTTATACGTAACTCTGTTTGAGTTACTAATCTTAGCAACCGAACAAGTATCAAATACTCAGGGGCTACTATAAACACTAGTAAAGCACACATCAATAACATGTATATCAAATATACCCTTGTTCACTTTGCCATCCTACTTATCCACCAAATATTTAGGGCATTTCCGCTTCTAGTGACCATTCCCTTTGCAGTAGAAGCACTTAGTCTCAGGCTTAGGTCCAGACTTGGGCTTCTTCACTTGAGCAGCAACTTGCTTGCCGTTCTTTTTGAAGTTCCCTTCTATCCCTTTGCCCTTTTCTTGAAACTAGTGGTCTTGTTAACCATCAACACTTGATGTTCTTTCTTGATTTCTACCTTCATCGATTTCATCATCATGAAAAACTCGGGAATCATTTTCATCATCCCTTGCATACTATAGTTCATCACGAAGTTCTACTAACTTGGTGATGGTGACTAGAAAAATTCATCAATCACTATCTTATCTGGAAGATTAACTCCCACTTGATTCAAGCGATTGTAGTACCCAGACGATCTGAGCACATGCTCACTAGTTGAGCGATTCTCCTCCATCTTTTAGCTATAGAACTTGTTGGAGACTTCATATCTCTCAACTCGGGTATTTGCTTGAAATATTAACTTCAATCCTGGAACATCTCATATGGTCCATGATGTTCAAAACATCTTTGAAGTCCCGATTCTAAGCCGTTAAGCATGGTGCACTAAACTATCAAGTAGTCATCATATTAAGCTTAGCCAAATGTTCATAACGTCTGCATCTGCTCCTGCAATAGGTCTGTCACCTAGCGGTGCAGTAAGGACATAATTCTTCTGTGCAGCAATGAGGATAAACCTCAGATCATGGATCCAATCCGCATCATTGCTACTAACATCTTTCAACACAGTTTTCTCTAGGAACATATCAAAATAAACATATGAAAGCAACAACACAAGCTATTGATCTTACAACATAATTTGCAAAATACTACCAGGACTAAGTTCATGATAAATTTAAGTTCAATTAATCATATTACTTAAGAACTCCCACTTAGACAGACATCTCTCTAGTCATCTAAGTGATCACGTGATCCAAATCAACTAAACCATAACCAATCATCACGTGAGATGGAGTAGTTTTCAATGGTGAACATCTTATGTTGATCATATCTACTATATGATTCATGCTCGACCTTTCGGTCTCTGTGTTCCGAGGCCATATCTGCATATGCTAGGCTCGTCAAGTTTAACCTGAGTATTCTGCGTGTGCAAAACTGGCTTGCACCCGTTGTAGGATGGCGTGAGAGCTTATCACACCGATCATCATGTGGTGTGCAGGCACGACGAACTTTGGCAGCGGTGCATACTCGGGAGAACACTTCTTGATAATTTTTAGTGAGAGATCATCTTAAAATGCTACCGTCAATCAAAGCAAGATAAGATGCATAAAGGATAAACATCACATGCAATCAATATAAGTGATATGATATGGCCATCATCATCTTGTGCTTGTGATCTCCATCTCCGAAGCACCATCATGATCACCATCGTCACCGGCGCGACACCTTGATCTCCATCGTAGCATCGTTGTCGTTTACGCCATCTATTGCTTCTACGACTATCGCTACCGTTTAGTGATAATGTAAAGCAATTACAGGGCGTTTGCATTTCATACAATAAAGCGACAACCATATGGCTCCTGCCAGTTGCCGATAACTTTGGTTACAAAACATGATCATCTCATATAATAAAATATAGCATCACGTCTTGGCCATATCACATCACAACATGCCCTGCAAAAACAAGTTAGACGTCCTCTACTTTGTTGTTGCAAGTTTTACGTGGCTGCTACGGGCTTAAGCAAGAACCAATCTCACCTACGCATCAAAACCACAACGATAGTTTCAAGTTGATGCTGTTTTAACCTTCGCAAGGACCGGGCATAGACACACTCGGTTCAACTAAAGTGAGAGAGACAGACACCCGCCAGCCACCTTTAAGCACGAGTGCTCGTAACGGTGAAACCAATCTCGCGTAAGCGTCTGGCGTAATGTCGGTGCAGGCGCTTCATCTCTAATACCGCCAAACCAAAGTATGACATCTTTGGTAGCGGTATGACTTATATCGCCCACAACTCACTTGTGTTCTACTCGTGCATATAACATCAGCGCATAAAACCTAGGCTCGGATGCCACTATTGGGGAACATAGTAATTTCAAATTTTTCCCTCGCTACAAAGATCATGGTGATGCATAGCGAGAGAGGAGAGTGTTGTCTCGTACCCTCGTGAACCCGAAGCGGAGCGTTGGCGCAGCGTAGAGGAAGTAGTCGTCGTCTTCCGGTCCAACCGATCCAAGCACCGTTACTCCGGCACCTCCGAGTTCTTGACACCGTACAGCTCGATGGCGCTTTTGAACTCCGATCCAGCGATGCGGGGTGGAGTTCCGTCGACCTGACGGCGTGGTGGCGATCTTGATGTTCAAGCTGTCGCGGGGCTTCGCCTAAGCACGCTACAATATAACGAGGTGTAATATCGTGGAGGGGCACCGCTGCGGCTAAGGCGATCACGATGATCAACTTGTGTGTCTATGGGGTGCCCCTACCCCGTATATAAAGGAGGAGAGGAGGAGGGCGGCCAGCGGGGAGGCGCGCCTAGGGGCAAACCTACTCCAAGTAGGTTTGGCCCCCTTTCTAATAGGATTAGGAGAGGAAGGAAGAGGAGGGGGAAGAAGGAAGGGGCGGCCCCCTCCCAGTCGGATTGGGCTTGGGGGCGCCCCTCCTTTGCTCCTTCTCCTTCCCTTCCACTAAGGCCCAATAAGGCCCATATACTTACGGGGTTCGGTAACCTCCGGAACTCGGTATGATCCCAATCTCATCGGAACCTTTCCGGTGTCCAAATATATCCATCAATATATCAATCTTTATGTCTCGACCATTTGAGACTCCTCGTCATGTCCGTGATCACATCAGGGACTCGAACAACCTTGGTACATCAAAATACATAAACTCATAATAAAGCATCGCCGAAACCTTAAGCGTGCGGACCCTACGGTTCGAGAACAATGTAGACATGACCTGAACCGTCTCGGTCAATAACCAATAGCGGGACCTGGATGCCCATATTGGTTCCTACATATTCTATGAAGATCTTTATCGGTCGGACCGCATAACAACATCGTTGTTCCCTTTGTCATCGGTATGTTACTTGCGAGATTCGATCGTCGGTATCAATACCTAGTTCAATCTCGTTGCGGCAAGTCTCTTTACTCGTTCCGTAATACATCATCTCTCAACTAACTTATTAGTTGCATTGCTTGCAAGGCTTATGTGATGTGCATTACCGAGAGGGCGAGAGATACCTCTCCGAGCATTTGGAGTGACAAATCCTAATCTCGAAATCGCCAACCCAACAAGTACCTTCGGAGACACACTGTAGACACCTTTATAATCACCCGATTCGTTGTGACGTTTGGTAGCACACAAAGTGTTCCTCCGATAAGCAGGAGTTGCATAATCTCATAGTCATAGGAACATGTATCGGTCATGAAGAAAGCAATAGCAACATACTAAGCGATCGGGTGCTAAGCTAGCTGAATGGGTCATGTCAATCACATCATTCTCCTAATGATGTGATCCGTTAATCAAATGACAACTCATGTCTATGGCTAGGAAACATAACCATCTTTGATTAACGAGCTAGTCAAGTAGAGGCATACTAGTGACACTATGTTTGTCTATGTATTCACACATGTATTATGTTTCCGGTTAATACAATTCTAGCATGAATAATAAACATTTATCATGAAATAAGGAAATAAATAATAACTTTATTATTGCGTCTGGGGCATGTTTCCTTCAGTCTCCCACTTGCACTAGAGTCAATAATCTAGATCACATCACAATGTGATTAACATCGATAGTTCACATCATCATGTGATTAACACCCATAGTTCACATCGCCATGTGACCAACACCCAAAGGGTTTACTAGATTCAGTAATCTAGTTCACATAGCTATGTGATTAACACCCAAAGTGTACTAAGGTGTGATCATGTTTTGCTTGTGAGAGAATCTTAGTCAACGGGTCTTTCACATTCAGATCCGTTATGTATTTTGCAATTTTCTATGTCTACAATGCTCTTGCGGAGCTACTCTAGCTAATTGCTCCCACTTTCAATATGTATCTAGGTCAAGACTTAGAGTCATCGGATCGGTGTCAAAACTTGCATCGGCGTAACCCTTCTGACGAACCTTTTGTCACTTCCATAATCGAGAAACATATCCTTATTCCACTAAGGATAATTTTGACCGTTGTCAAGTGATCTACTCCTAGATCACTATTGTACTCCATTGCCAAACTCAGTAGGGTATACAATAGATCTGGTACACAGCATGGCATACTTTATAGAACCTATGGCCAAGGCGTAGGAAATGACTTTCATTCTCTTTCTATCTTCTGTCATGGTCGGGTTTTGAGTCTTACTCAATTTCACACCTTGTAACACAGGCAAGAACTCTTTCCTTGACTGTTCCATTTTGAACTACTTCAAAATCTTGTCAAGGTATGTACTCATTGAAAAAACTTATCAAGCGTCTTGATCTATCTCTATAGATCTTGATGCTCAATATATAACAACTTCTTGAGGTCTTTCTTTGAAAAACTCCTTTCAAATACTCCTTTATGCTTTGTAGAATAATTCTACATTATTTCTGATCAACAATATGTCATTCACATATACTTAACAGAAATGATGTAGTGCTCTCACTCACTTTCTTGTAAATCTGAGGCTTCATCGTGAAATGCATGCAAAACTATATGCTTTGATCAATTCATCAAGCGTATATTCTAACTCGAGATGCTTGCACCAGTCCATAAATGGATCGCTGGAGCTTGCACACTTTGTTAGCTCCCTTTGGATCGATAAAACCTTCTGGTTGCATCATATACAACTCTTCCTCCAGAAACCCATTCAGGAATGCAGTTTTTACATCCATTTGCTAGATTTCATAAATTGTGGCGATTGCTAACATGATTCGGACAGACTTAAGCATCGCTACAGTTGAGAAAATCTCATTGTAGTCAACACCTTGAACTTGTCAAAAACCTTTTTGCGACAAGTCGAGCTTTGTAGATAGTAACACTACTATCAACGTCCGTCTTCCTCTTGAAGATCCATTTATACAATATGGCTTGCCGATCATCAGGCAACTCCACCAAAGTCCACACTTTGTTCTCATACATGGATCCCTTCTCAGATTTCATGGCCTTAAGCCATTTTGCGGAATCTGGGCTCACCATCGCTTCTTCTTAGTTCGTAGGTTCATCATGATCTAGTAGCATGACTTCCAGAATAGGATTACCGTACCACTCTGGTGCGGACCGTACTCCGGAAGACCTACGAGGTTCTGTAGTAACTTGATCTGAAGTTCTATGATCATCATCATTAACTTCCTCACTAGTTGGTGTTGACGTCACAGAAATCGGTTCCTGTGATGTATTATTTTCCAACTAGGGAGTGGGTACAGTTACCTCATCAAGTTCTACTTTCCTCCCACTCACTTCTTTCGAGAGAAACTCCTTCTCTAGAAAGGATCCATTCTTAGCAATGAATGTCTTGCCTTCGGATCTGTGATAGAAGATGTACCCAACAGTTTCCTTTGGGTATTCTATGAAGACGCACTTCTCCGATTTGGGTTTGAGCTTATCAGGATGAAACTTTTTTCACATAAGCATCACAGCCCCAAACTTTAAGAAATGACAACTTGGGTTTCTTGCTAAACCACAGTTCATATGGTGTCGTCTCAGCAGTTTAGATGGTGCCCTTTTAGCGTGAATGCAGCTGTCTCTAATGCATAACCCCAAAGCGACAATGGTAAATCAATAAGTGACATCATAGATCACACCATCTCCAATAAAGTCTTGATTCTGACGTTCGGACACACCATAACGTTGTGGTGTTCCAGGTGGCGTGAGCTGTGAAACTATTCCACATTGTTTTAATTGAAGACCAAACTCGTAACTCAAATATTCATCTTCACGATCATATCGCAGAAACTTTAATTTCTTGTTACGATGATTTTCCACTTCACTCTGAAATTCTTTGAACCTTTCAACTATTTCAGACTTATGTTTCATCAAGTAGATATACCCATATCGCTTAAATCATCTGTGAAGGTCGAGAAAATAACGATACTATACGAGCCTTAATACTCATTGAGTGCGCATACATCGGTATGTATTATTTCCAACAAGTTTGTTGCTCGTTCCATTGTTCGAAGAGCGGAGTTTTAGTCATCTTGCCCAAAAGGCACGGTTACAAAGCATCAAATGATTCATAACCAAGTGATTCGAAAATCCATCTTTATGGAGTTTCTTCATCGCTTTACGGATATGACCCAAGCGGCGATTACCACAAATAAGTTGCACTATCATTATTAACTTTGCATATTTTGGCATCAATATTATGAATATGTGTATCACTACGATCGAGATCAATAAACTATTTTCATTGGGTGTATGACCATTGAAGGTTTTATTCATGTAAACAGAATAACAATTATTCTCTGACTTTAAATGAATAACCGTATTGTAATAAACATGATCAAATCATATTCGTGCTCAAGGCAAACGCTAAATAACATTTATTTAGGTTTAACACTAATCCTGAAAGTATAGGGAGTGTGCGATGATGATCATATCAATCTTGGAACTACTTCCAACACTCATCGTCACTTCCCCTTCAACTAGTCTTTGTTTATACGTAACTCTGTTTGAGTTACTAATCTTAACAACCGAACAAGTATCAAATACTCGGGGCTACTATAAACACTAGTAAAGCACACATCAATAACATGTATATCAAATATACCCTTGTTCACTTTGCCATCCTACTTATCCACCAAATATTTAGGGCATTTCCGCTTCGAGTGACCATTCCCTTTGCAGTAGAAGCACTTAGTCTCGGGCTTAGGTCGGACTTGGGCTTCTTCATTGACGACAACTTGCTTGCCGTTCTTTTGAAGTTCCTTCTATCCCTTTGCCCTTTTCTTGAAACTAGTGGTCTTGTTAACCATCAACACTTGATGTTCTTTCTTGATTTCTACCTTCATCGATTTCATCATCATGAAAAACTAGGGAATCATTTTCATCATCCCTTGCATACTATAGTTCATCACGAGTTCTACTAACTTGGTGATGGTGACTAGAAAATTCATCAATCACTATCTTATCGGAAGATTAACTCCCACTTGATTCAGCGATTGTAGTACCTAGGCGATCGAGCACATGCTCACTAGTTGACGATTCTCCTCCATCTTTTAGCTATAGAACTTGTTGGAGACTTCATATCTCTCAACTCGGGTATTTGCTTGAAATATTAACTTCAATCTGGAACATCTCATATGGTCCATGATGTTCAAAACATCTTTGAAGTCGATTCTAAGCCGTTAAGCATGGTGCACTAAACTATCAAGTAGTCATCATATTAAGCAGCCAAATGTTCATAACGTCGCATCTGCTCCTGCAATAGATGCATCACCTAGCGGTGCGATAAGGACATAATTCTTCAATGCGACAATGAGGATAAACCTCGGATCATGGATCCAATCCGCATCATTGCTACTAACATCTTTCAACACAGTTTTCTCTAGGAACATATCAAAATAAACATATAAAGCAACAACACAAGCTATTGATCTTACAACATAATTTGCAAAATACTACCAGGACTAAGTTCATGATAAATTTAAGTTCAATTAATCATATTACTTAAGAACTCCCACTTAGACAGACATCTCTCTAGTCATCTAAGTGATCACGTGATCCAAATCAACTAAACCATCACCAATCATCACGTGAGATGGAGTAGTTTTCAATGGTGAACATCTTATGTTGATCATATCTACTATATGATTCATGCTCGACCTTTCGGTCTCTGTGTTCCGAGGCCATATCTGCATATGCTAGGCTCGTCAAGTTTAACCTGAGTATTCTGCGTGTGCAAAACTGGCTTGCACCCGTTGTAGATGGACGTGGAGCTTATCACACCGATCATCACGTGGTGTGCAGGCACGACGAACTTTGGCAGCAGTGCATACTCGGGAGAACACTTCTTGATAATTTTAGTGAGAGATCATCTTAAAATGCTACCGTCAATCAAAGCAAGATAAGATGCATAAAGGATAAACATCACATGCAATCAATATAAGTGATATGATATGGCCATCATCATCTTGTGCTTGTGATCTCCTCTCCCAACGAAGGGAAGGTAAGAGGATCCGTGATGTTGGTATATTTTCGTTCAGAGAAAAAAAAGAACTTTTGCAAAGCAGTAACCGATCCTCACTCTCTTTTTTGTTTAATTGACATTGAGATTATGTTTTCCTCTCAGTGGTCTCCTAGTATTCGTTAGTTTCATGATGGACCAAGGAGAACCAGGCAAAGATCTGTCGATATTGGAGCAGACGCGGGAGGCTGATCCCCACGAGACAGAGAGCTCCATGAAGATGGAGGCAGCCACCGAGCCGACCCCAGATACACTCACGACCACTACTGAGATGGTCAACGCCCCGCTTGAGGTTACAGCCCCCGTGGCACTGCAGGAGCAGTTTTCCCCCTTCGAGGATGTGTCCCCCCCCTGAGCTGCCCAAGGTGATTTCTTCTTTGCCGATCTCGATTGTGGTTTTTCATCTAAGAATGTGGTGATTAATAATGCAAAATTTTATTAGCTTCGATGCCATGCTATACATAGTGGTTTAAGTAACTTGTGTTTCTTATACTGAAAAGTAATTCAGAATTTGTTTCTGTTTCAATTAGAGCCTTGATGCAGACATGGATTGTGTGGTTGTACATGTCACTCGCTATCAGGCGGATGACCTGATTATACGCACTGGGAAAACAGAGTTCTTAGGCTGTTGGATCCTAGAAACCATTTGCAGTTATACCAATGAAGAGTTGTATTCCAGCCTCACTGTCGTCAGGCGGTTGTCCAGTGGTGTATCAAGCACAAGAAGTTGAAAGCTACTCCTTCGTTTGTGAGGCATACTGTTCTTGTCAAGCTTATGCATGAAGATGACGTGGCATGCCTCCACAAACAAGTTTATCAGTGGCAAGGCCACAAGGTTGTCTTCATGAAGGTTCACAGGATTGAGCTGTCATGGACGCCCTCGATGATGTTCATGGCAAGGTCCGCCTTGTGTCCAACCCAAATTAGATCGAGGCATGAGATAGTTGCCCCAGCTAGTGTTTAATAGTAGTTTGATTGTGTCTAATTATCTCAACCTTGCTGCTATCGAGCCCTCCGGGCTAGTACTCTATTTGAATCCGTCTATGAGAACTGCTGCTACTTTTGTGTGTCCGTGAATCATGAGAGAACCATCATAATTGTTGCCGAAATAGATGCGTCCTCACTAGTTTTTTCATGAATATGGCATGGTAAGACATAAGTCGCCACGGTTTATCATACGAGCAGTGTGTGTTTTGATGGAATAGGGCAGTCGTTCGAGAACTGTGCGCCGACATATACATAAGTACTTGTAAACACTGTTGGTGCTACCCCACTTGTAAGCAGCCAGCAAAACACGCACATTGGCTCAGCTCGCTTCAACACTAGGCTATTGACCATCTAACAATCAACAATCTGATGTCTGACATATAAGCAACTATGTATCTTGTTACACTGGTTCATGCAATTAACTGAGGCCACAATGTAAATTTCAAACATTCACACGCTTAGTCCAAATACCATGTGGAACACTCACATTAAACTCGCCTTCATAAAAAACTTGAAAAGCTTAAGTTGAGCAATTTTATACATCTCATTGATTCATAGAACATAACAAACATATACTAGTTCACAGCAAAAGACAAAGTTGTGAGAAGGTTCACAAATCAGAAAAAACAAGCAAGGCTTCTCTCGAGCAAAAGATTCCCAAGCAGCTTAAATTTCCGGAGTTCACATTGGTTTTTTCTTGTTGCCACCATCCGTGGTTAGGTTCTCTCATTCCGTAATAACCAATTATAATTGTGGTCTCACCGAATGCTGAGCTGAACCATGCAAAGGTAATCGACTAGGTGAAATTCTTGTGCATTCCACTAAATTTAAGCAATCGCTATTTGCGTAAATAAGGCATAACAATGCCTCTTGTCCGCAAGACTGTCCAAAAACCGCCTTGCAGCCGTGCTAACTAGTCCTCGGTCCATGGATGAACTGTAGAAAGTGCATTCCGGACTAGGATGCAGTTGTTTTTGCCTCGTCCTCGCACCGCAATCGTGAAGTAAAACGCATTTAATCAGCTTTTTTAGATTGCACCGTCATTCTACCTTAGTTACTACCAATGTAGGAATACCTTGAAGACTGGAGGTTAGATGACGGCAACGAGGGATAGCCATCTCATTTTGCGCAGTTCTACTAAAACTGAGGTGTGTGCTTTTGATTGCGCGGATAGAAATGATACGGAGATGTATATCTCGTAACGATATGGAGGCGTATATCCCTGCTTATGCAAATACTAAATATGGTTAATTAAAAGTGACATATATTTGCAAAGTATGATGATTAACAAAGAATATCTATTGTGTTATAATTGGCACTAGATTGACAAGATGAAGAGTCCTTAAGTAAGTAGCATCACATCACATCAACAATGCCACTAGATTAACATGCGTAACAATAGCATTAATATTACTATCAAGAGAGTAGCACATGGTCAAGAATATGCAATCAAATTTGTGCAGCTCCACCGATGAAGCAATGTTAGCGTGTGAGATTTAAGTGTAACTGCAAAAACACAATTCATGGGAAATAAAGCAAGACGGAAGCACTTCATAAAATGGTGGTGGCATTGCTTCAATTTATCAACGGCACTAGACCATTACTTATAGTGACATTAGGTGGCATTGCTTAATGCTTCATGTGATTTTACATTAACGGTAGTGATATGGGCGTAGGGACAACAGGGCATAAAGTGGTGAGGCAGATGTGGCTGCCGAGAGCGGCAAACACTCGTAGCATGTCCGATTTGTCCCATTTTTATCTCCTCGTGACATTTTCCTATGTGAGCACAGAAATCTAGACCTGCTCATTCTCATTCGCTTGTCCCCAACACGCCCACTTTCTTTCCTTTTTCAACCCGTAGATAGGTACACTTCCCCACCCTTCGCCATCCACCATGCTTTCTTCGCCTTTTCAACCAAGAGACCGTTGGGTAGCCAAGATCTACTACTTTCCCCGCTTCTCTTAGAACCAAGTCCTAGATTCATGCTACAGCTTTCCCACTTTCTTCCCTGTTTGAACCAACTCTTAGAGTCGACTGTATGAACTAGCTTTACCTCTAATAATAGTAAAAGTCTAGGTGGCTTTGGAACAGCAGACGGAAGTAGAAAAATATCCACACGAAGGGAGCTGGGGCAGTAGAGCAAGGAAGGTTTCAAAGGAATATATACCTGAGGGTCGTCGACATGTGGCAAAAACGGAGTCGGGAGGCCGCATCTTGGCCACAATACCGCAGGGAGGAAGAAGGGGTCGAAGGCCCTCCCGAGCCGGGCGCCTCCCGAGAGAACGACACGGCCACCGATCGGGACGCTCGGGCAGCCGTTGTTCTCTTCCCTCGCCGCCGACAACAGCGTGAACGATGCACCTATACCCCTGCCCCAGTTGAGGTTGTCTGGCCGGATTTGTGACCAGCCGTGAGTTGAGAGAGAGTGTGGCCACCTATGTCTTGCTTAGATCTGGAGAGCATGAGAGAGTGAACGAGAGGAACCCTAGTAAAGCAAGCACTAAGGCTCCTGCTTATATATATAGTGAAGTGATTTTGTTATACCAGCTTCAAAAAATGCGCCCTACGTACCATGAGTGGGTGTGAGAGAACTAGTGCGTGCGTGCACCGCTTCTCTTCGTGAGAGTACAATATACTATGCCCAAAGTGTTGGGGAACGTAGTAATTTCAAAAAAATTCCTACGCACACGCAAGATCATGGTGATGCATAGCAACGAGAGGGGAGAGTGTTGTCTACGCACTCGAGACCAAGCGAAGCGCTGACGCAACGAGAGGAAGTAGTCGACGCCTTCCCGGTCCAACCGATCCAAGCACCGCATTCGCACCTCCGAAGTTCTTGACACACGATAACTCGATGACGCACTCAACTCCGATCCAGCAGAGGTACGGGTGGAGTTCCACAAGACGACGGCATGGTGACGATCTTGATGTTCAATCGCCGCAGGCTTCGCCTAAGCACCGCCACAATATAACCAATGTGTAATCTCGTGGAGGGGGCACCGACACGGCTAAGGAACGATCACGATGATCAACTTGTGTGTCTATGGGGTGCCCCTACCCCAGATATATAAAGGAGGAGAGGAGGAGGGGCCGCCAAGAGGGGAGGCGCTTTAGGGGGGGCAAACCTACTCCAAGTAGGTTTGGCCCCTTCCTATTAGGAGTAGGAGAGGAAGGAAGAGAGGAGGAAGAAGGAAAGGGGGCCGCCCTCCCACCCGGATTGGGCTTGGGGGCGCCTCCTTGCTCCTTCTCCTTCCTTCCACTAAGGCCCAATAAGGCCCATATACTTACCGGGGTTCCGAACCTCTCGTAACTCCCAGATGATCCCAATCTCATCCGAACCTTTCCGTGTCCAAATATATCCATCCAATATATCAATCTTTATGTCTCGACCATTTCGAGACTCCTCGTCATGTCCGTGATCACATCCGGACTCAACAACCTTCGTACATCAAAATACATAAACTCATAATAAAACCGCCATCGAAACCTTGCTGCGCATGGACCCTACGGTTCGAGAACAATGTAGACATGACCTAGACACGCCTCCGTCAATAACCAATAGCGGACCTGATGCCCATATTGGTTCCTACATATTCTATGAAGATCTTTATCGGTCAGACCGCATAACAACATACGTTGTTCCTTTGTCATCGGTATAGTTACTTGCCCGAGATTCGATCGCCGGTATCCAATACCTAGTTCAATCTCGCTGCGCAAGTCTCTTTACTCGCTTCGGATACATCA
Source organism: Aegilops speltoides (assembly GCA_021437245.1). Taxonomy (NCBI): domain Eukaryota; kingdom Viridiplantae; phylum Streptophyta; class Magnoliopsida; order Poales; family Poaceae; genus Aegilops; species Aegilops speltoides. The sequence continues at coordinate 496,983,628 of CM038145.1, forward strand.
TCTCGCAACTAACTTATTAGTTGCATTGCTTGCAAGGCTTATGTGATGTGCATTACCGAGAGGGCCCAGAGATACCTCTCTGACATTCGGAGTGACAAATCCTAATCTCGAAATACGCCAACCCAACAAGTACCTTCAGAGACACCAGAGAGCACCTTTATAATCACCCAGCTTACGCTAGACGCTTGGTAGCACACAAAGTGTTCCTCCGGTAAACGGGAGTTGCATAATCTCATAGTCGTAGGAACATGTATAAGTCATGAAGAAAGCAATAGCAACATACTAAACGATCGGGTGCTAAGCTAACTGAATGGGTCATGTCAATCACATCATTCTCCTAATGATGTGATCCCATTAATCAAATGACAACTCATGTCTATGGCTAGGAAACATAACCATCTTTGATTAACGAGCTAGTCAAGTAGAGGCATACTAGTGATACTATGTTTGTCTATGTATTCACACATGTATTATGTTTCCGGTCAATACAATTCTAGCATGAATAATAAACAATTATCATGAAATAAGGAAATAAATAATAACTTTATTATTGCCTCTAGGGCATATTTCCTTCAGTCTCCCACTTGCACTAGAGTCAATAATCTAGATCACATCACAATGTGATTAACATCGATAGTTCACATCATCATGTGATTAACACCCATAGTTCACATCGCCATGTGACCAACACCCAAAGGGTTTACTAGATTCAGTAATCTAGTTCACATCGCTATGTGATTAACACCCAAAGTGTACTAAGGTGTGATCATGTTTTGCTTGTGAGAGAATCTTAGTCAACGGGTCTTTCACATTCAGATCCGCTATGTATTTTGCAATTTTCTATGTCTACAATGCTCGCACGGAGCTACTCTAGCTAATTGCTCCCACTTTCAATATGTATCTAGATCAAGACTTAGAGTCATCCAGATCGGTGTCAAAACTTGCATCGACGTAACCCTTTACGCATTTAACCTTTGTCACTTCCATAATCGAGAAACATATCCTTATTCCACTAAGGATAATTTTGACCGCTGTCAAGTGATCTACTCCTAGATCACTATTGTACTCCCTTGCCAAACTCAAGAGGGTATACAATAGATCCGTACACAGATGGCATACTTTATAGAACCTATGGCCAAGGCATAGGAAATGACTTTCATTCTCTTTCTATCTTCTGTCGTGGTCGGGTTTTGAGTCTTACTCAATTTCACACCTTGTAACACAGGCAAGAACTCTTTCCTTGACTGTTCCATTTTGAACTACTTCAAAATCTTGTCAAGGTATGTACTCATTGAAAAAACTTATCAAGTGTCTTGATCTATCTCTATAGATCTTGATGCTCAATATGTAAGCAGCTTCACTGAGGTCTTTCTTTGAAAAACTCCTTTCAAATACTCCTTTATGCTTTGTAGAATAATTCTACATTATTTCTGATCAACAATATGTCATTCACATATACTTATCAGAAATGATGTAGTGCTCCCACTCACTTTCTTGTAAATACAGGCTTCATCGTAAGTCTGTACAAAACTATATGCTTTGATCAATTCATCAAAGCGTATATTCCAACTCCGAGATGCTTGCACCAGTCCATAAATGGATCGCTGGAGCTTGCACACTTTGTTAGCTCCCTTTGGATCGATAAAACCTTCTGGTTGCATCATATACAACTCTTCCTCCAGAAACCCATTCAGGAATGCAGTTTTTACATCCATTTGCCAGATTTCATAAATTGTGGCGATTGCTAACATGATTCGGACAGACTTAAGCATCGCTACAGCTTGAGAAAATCTCATTGTAGTCAACACCTTGAACTTGTCAAAACCTTTTATGCATAAGTCGAGCTTTGTAGATAGTAACACTACTATCAACGTCCGCCTTCCTCTTGAAGATCCATTTATACAATATGGCTTGCCGATCATCGTGCAACTCCACCAAAGTCCACACTTTGTTCTCATACATGGATCCTTCTCGATTTCATGGCCTTAAGCCATTTTATGGAATCTGGCTCACCATCGCTTCTTCTTAGTTCGTAGGTTCATCATGATCTAGTAGCATGACTTCCGTATAGGATTACCGCATCACTGTGCGGACTGCATCTCGAAGACCCACGAGGTTCTCAGAGTAACTTGATCTCAAGTTCTATGATCATCATCATTAACTTCCTCACTAGTTGGTGCCGACGCCACGTAAATCGGTTCCTCGTGATGTATTATTTTCCAACAAGGAGGGGTACAGCTACCTCATCAAGTTCTACTTTCCTCCCACTCACTTCTTTCGAGAGAAACTCCTTCTAGAAAGGATCCATTCTTAGCAACGAATGTCTTGCCTTCGGATCTGTGATAGAAGATGTACCCAACAGCTTCCTTTGGGTATTCTATGAAGACGCATTCTCGATTTGGGTTTGAGCTTATCAGATGAAACTTTTTCACATAAGCATTACAGCCCCAAACTTTAAGAAACGATAACTTGGGTTTCTTGCTAAACCACAGCTCATATGGTGTCGCCTCAACGGATTTAGATGGTGCCCTTTAACGTGAATGCAGCTGTCTCTAATGCATAACCCCAAAACGACAATGGTAAATCAATAAGTGACATCATAGATCACACCATATCCAATAAAGTGCGGTTACGACGCTCGACACACCATAACGCTGTGGTGTTCCTGTGGCGGAGCTGTGAAACTATTCCACATTGTTTTAATTGAAGACCAAACTCAGAACTCAAATATTCATCTTCACGATCATATCGCAGAAACTTTAATTTCTTGTTACGATGATTTTCCACTTCACTCTGAAATTCTTTGAACCTTTCAACTATTTCAGACTTATGTTTCATCAAGTAGATATACCCATATCTCGCTTAAATCATCTCGTGAAGGTCGAAAATAATAATACTCGCCACGAGCCTTAATACTCATTGGTCTCGCATACATCAAGATGTATTATTTCCAACAAGTTTGTTGCTCGTTCCATTGTTCCGAAGAACGGAGTTTTAGTCATCTTGCCCAAAAGGCACGGTTCGCAAGCGTCAAATGATTCATAACCAAGTGATTCCGAAAATCCATCTTTATGGAGTTTCTTCATGCGCTTTAATCGATATGACCCAAACGGCAAGTACACAAATAAGTTGCACTATCGTTATTAACTTTGCATCTTTTGGCATCAATATTATGAATATGTGTATCACTACGATCGAGATCCAATAAACTATTTTCATTGGGTGTATGACCATTGAAGGTTTTATTCATGTAAACAAAATAACAATTATTCTCTGACTTTAAATGAATAACCGTATTGTAATAAACATGATCAAATCATATTCGTGCTCAAGGCAAACGCTAAATAACATTTATTTAGGTTTAACACTAATCCTGAAAGTATAGGGAGTGTGCGATGATGATCATATCAATCTTGGAACTACTTCCAACACTCATCGCCACTTCCCTTCAACTAGTCTTTGTTTATTCTCAGAACTCCTGCTTCGAAGTTACTAATCTTAGCAACCTAACAAGTATCAAATACTGTGGCTACTATAAACACTAGTAAAGCACACATCAATAACATGTATATCAAATATACCCTTGTTCACTTTGCCATCCTACTTATCCACCAAATATTTAGGGCATTTCCGCTTCTAGTGACCATTCCTTTGCAGAGAAGCACTTAGTCTCGTGCTTAGGTCCAGACTTGGGCTTCTTCACTTGAGCAAAGAACTTGCTTGCCGCTCTTTTGAAGTTCCCTTCTATCCCTTTGCCCTTTTCTTGAAACTAGTGGTCTTGTTAACCATCAACACTTGATGTTCTTTCTTGATTTCTACCTTCATCGATTTCATCATCATGAAAACTCGGAATCATTTTCATCATCCCTTGCATACTATAGTTCATCACGAAGTTCTACTAACTTGGTGATGGTGACTAGAGAATTCTGTCAATCACTATCTTATCTCGAAGATTAACTCCCACTTGATTCAAGCGATTGTAGTACCTGCACGATCTCGAGCACATGCTCACTAGTTGAGCGATTCTCTCCATCTTTTAGCTATAGAACTTGTTGGAGACTTCATATCTCTCAACTCGGTATTTGCTTGAAATATTAACTTCAATCTCGAACATCTCATATGGTCCATGATGTTCAAAACATCTTTGAAGTCCCGATTCTAAGCCATACATGGTGCACTAAACTATCAAGTAGTCATCATATTGCTTAGCCAAATGTTCATAACGCCCAGATCCGCTCCTGCAATAGGTCTGCTACCTAGCGTGCAAGAAGGACATAATTCTTCAGGCAAAGAATGAGGATAAACCTCGATCATGGATCCAATCCGCATCATTGCTACTAACATCTTTCAACACAGCTTTTCTAGGAACATATCAAAATAAACATATGAAAGCAACAACACAAGCTATTGATCTTACAACATAATTTGCAAAATACTACCAGACTAAGTTCATGATAAATTTAAGTTCAATTAATCATATTACTTAAGAACTCCCACTTAGATGTACATCTCTAGTCATCTAAGTGATCACGTGATCCAAATCAACTAAACCATAACCAATCATCACGTGAGATGGAGTAGTTTTCAATGGTGAACATCTTATGTTGATCATATCTACTATATGATTCATGCTCGACCTTTCGGTCTCGTGTTCCGAGGCCATATCTCGCATATGCTAGGCTCGCAAGTTTAACTCGAGTATTCTCGCGTGCAAAACTGGCTTGCACCCGCTGTAGATGGACGAGAGCTTATCACACCCGATCATCATGTGGTGTCCGGGCACGATTTAACTTTGGCAACGGTGCATACTGTGGAGAACACTTTTGATAATTTTAGTGAGAGATCATCTTAAAATGCTACCGCCAATCAAAGCAAGATAAGATGCATAAAGGATAAACATCACATGCAATCAATATAAGTGATATGATATGGCCATCATCATCTTGTGCTTGTGATTCCATCTCCAAGCACCATCATGATCACCATCGCCACCGCGCGACACCTTGATCTCCATCGTAGCATCGTTGTCGCCACGCCATCTATTGCTTCTACGACTATCGCTACCGCTTAGTGATAATGTAAAGCAATTACAGTATGCTTGCATTTCATACAATAAAGCGACAACCATATGGCTCCTGCCAGTTGCCGATAACTTTGGTTACAAAACATGATCATCTCATATAATAAAATATAGCATCACGTCTTGGCCATATCACATCACAACATGCCCTGCAAAAACAAGTTAGACGTCCTCTACTTTGTTGTTGCAAGTTTTACGTGGCTGCTACGGGCTTAAGCAAGAACCAATCTCACCTACGCATCAAAACCACAACGATAGTTTCAAGTTGATGCTGTTTTAACCTTCGCAAGGACCGGGCATAGACACACTCGGTTCAACTAAAGTGAGAGAGACAGACACCCGCCAGCCACCTTTAAGCACGAGTGCTCGTAACGGTGAAACCAATCTCGCGTAAGCGTACGCGTAATGTCGGTCTGGGCCGCTTCATCTCACAATACCGCCAAACCAAAGTATGACATGCTGGTAAGCAGTATGACTTGTATCGCCCACAACTCACTTGTGTTCTACTCGTGCATATAACATCAACGCATAAAACCTAGGCTCGGATGCCACTATTGGGGAACATAGTAATTTCAAATTTTTTCCTACGCACACGCAAGATCATGGTGATGCATAGCAACGAGAGGGGAGAGTGTTGTCTACGCACTGTGAGACCGGCGCGAAGCGCTGACGCAACGAGAGGAAGTAGTCGACGCCTTCCCGGTCCAACCGATCCAAGCACCGCATTCGCACCTCCGAAGTTCTTGACACACGACAGCTGATGACGCACTCAACTCCGATCCAGCAGAGGTACGGGTGGAGTTCCACAAGACGACGGCGCAGGACGATCTTGATGTTCAATCGCCGCAGGCTTCGCCAAGCACCGCCACAATATAACCGAGGTGTAATATCGTGGAGGGGGCACCGACACGGCTAAGGAACGATCACGATGATCAACTTGTGTGTCTATGGGGTGCCCCTACCCCGATATAAAGGAGGAGAGGAGGAGGGGCCGCCAATGTGGGAGGCGCGCTTTAGGGGGCAAACCTACTCCAAGTAGGTTTGGCCCCTTTCCTATTAGGAGTAGGAGAGGAAGGAAGAGAGGAGAGGAAGAAGGAAAGGGGGGGCGCCCTCCCAATTCGGATTGGGCTTGGGGGCGCCTCCTTGCTCCTTCTCCTTCCTTCCACTAAGGCCCAATAAGGCCCATATACTTACCGGGGTTCCGTAACCTCCCTAACTCCCAGATGATCCCAATCTCATCCGAACCTTCCGTGTCCAAATATATCCATCCAATATATCAATCTTTATGTCTCGACCATTTCGAGACTCCTCGCCATGTCCGTGATCACATCCGGACTCAACAACCTTCGTACATCAAAATACATAAACTCATAATAAAACCGCCATCGAAACCTTGCTGCATGGACCCTACGGTTCGAGAACAATGTAGACATGACCTAGACACGCCTCCGTCAATAACCAATAGCGGACCTGATGCCCATATTGGTTCCTACATATTCTATGAAGATCTTTATCGGTCGATCCGCATAACAACATACGTTGTTCCTTTGTCATCGGTATGTTACTTGCCCGAGATTCGATCGCCGGTATCCAATACCTAGTTCAATCTCGCTGCCGCAAGTCTCTTTACTCGCTCCGTAATACATCATCTCTCAACTAACTTATTAGTTGCATTGCTTGCAAGGCTTATGTGATGTGCATTACCGAGAGGGCCCGAGATACCTCTCCGACATTTGGAGTGACAAATCCTAATCTCAAATACGCCAACCCAACAAGTACCTTCGAGACACCAGAGAGCACCTTTATAATCACCCAGCTTACGCTAGACGCTTGGTAGCACACAAAGTGTTCCTCCGTAAACGGAGTTGCATAATCTCATAGTCATAGGAACATGTATCAGTCATGAAGAAAGCAATAGCAACATACTAAACGATCGGGTGCTAAGCTAACTGAATGGGTCATGTCAATCACATCATTCTCCTAATGATGTGATCCCGTTAATCAAATGACAACTCATGTCTATGGCTAGGAAACATAACCATCTTTGATTAACGAGCTAGTCAAGTAGAGGCATACTAGTGACACTATGTTTGTCTATGTATTCACACATGTATTATGTTTCCGGTTAATACAATTCTAGCATGAATAATAAACATTTATCATGAAATAAGGAAATAAATAATAACTTTATTATTGCGTCTGGGGCATGTTTCCTTCAGTCTCCCACTTGCACTAGAGTCAATAATCTAGATCACATCACAATGTGATTAACATCGATAGTTCACATCATCATGTGATTAACACCCATAGTTCACATCGCCATGTGACCAACACCCAAAGGGTTTACTAGATTCAGTAATCTAGTTCACATCGCTATGTGATTAACACCCAAAGTGTACTAAGGTGTGATCATGTTTTGCTTGTGAGAGAATCTTAGTCAACGGGTCTTTCACATTCAGATCCGTTATGTATTTTGCAATTTTCTATGTCTACAATGCTCTGCACGGAGCTACTCTAGCTAATTGCTCCCACTTTCAATATGTATCTAGGTCAAGACTTAGAGTCATCCAGATCGGTGTCAAAACTTGCATCGACGTAACCCTTTACGACGAACCTTTTGTCACTTCCATAATCGAGAAACATATCCTTATTCCACTAAGGATAATTTTGACCGTTGTCAAGTGATCTACTCCTAGATCACTATTGTACTCCATTGCCAAACTCAGTAGGGTATACAATAGATCTGGTACACAGATGGCATACTTTATAGAACCTATGGCCAAGGCGAGGAAATGACTTTCATTCTCTTTCTATCTTCTCGTCGTGGTCGGGTTTTGAGTCTTACTCAATTTCACACCTTGTAACACAGTAAGAACTCTTTCCTTGACTGCTCCATTTTGAACTACTTCAAAATCTTGTCAAGGTATGTACTCATTGAAAAACTTATCAAGCCGCCTTGATCTATCTCTATAGATCTTGATGCTCAATATGTAAGCAGCTTCACTGAGGTCTTTCTTTGAAAAACTCCTTTCAAATACTCCTTTATGCTTTGTAGAATAATTCTACATTATTTCTGATCAACAATATGTCATTCACATATACTTAACAGAAATGATGTAGTGCTCTCACTCACTTTCTTGTAAATACAGGCTTCATCGTAAGTCTGTACAAAACTATATGCTTTGATCAATTCATCAAAGCGTATATTCCAACTCCGAGATGCTTGCACCAGTCCATAAATGGATCGCTGGAGCTTGCACACTTTGTTAGCTCCCTTGGATCGATAAAACCTTCTCGTTGCATCATATACAACTCTTCCTCCGTAAACCCATTCAGAATGCAGTTTTACATCCATTTGCTAGATTTCATAAATTGTATGATTGCTAACATGATTCGACAGACTTAAGCATCGCTACAGCTTGAGAAAATCTCATTGTAGTCAACACCTTGAACTTGTCAAAACCTTTTATGCATAAGTCGAGCTTTGTAGATAGTAACACTACTATCAACGTCCGCCTTCCTCTTGAAGATCCATTTATACAATATGGCTTGCCGATCATCGTGCAACTCCACCAAAGTCCACACTTTGTTCTCATACATGGATCCTTCTCGATTTCATGGCCTTAAGCCATTTTATGGAATCTGGCTCACCATCGCTTCTTCTTAGTTCGTAGGTTCATCATGATCTAGTAGCATGACTTCCGTAATAGGATTACCGCATCACTGTGCGGACTGCATCTCGAAGACCCACGAGGTTCTCAGAGTAACTTGATCTCAAGTTCTATGATCATCATCATTAACTTCCTCACTAGTTGGTGCCGACGCCACGTAAATCGGTTCCTCGTGATGTATTATTTTCCAACTAGGGAGTGGGTACAGTTACCTCATCAAGTTCTACTTTCCTCCCACTCACTTCTTTCGAGAGAAACTCCTTCTCTAGAAAGGATCCATTCTTAGCAATGAATGTCTTGCCTTCGGATCTGTGATAGAAGATGTACCCAACAGTTTCCTTTGGGTATTCTATGAAGACGCACTTCTCCGATTTGGGTTTGAGCTTATCAGGATGAAACTTTTTTCACATAAGCATCACAGCCCCAAACTTTAAGAAATGACAACTTGGGTTTCTTGCTAAACCACAGTTCATATGGTGTCGTCTCAACGGATTTAGATGGTGCCCTTTTAACGTGAATGCAGCTGTCTCTAATGCATAACCCCAAAACGACAATGGTAAATCAATAAGTGACATCATAGATCACACCATCTCCAATAAAGTGCGGTTACGACGTTCGGACACACCATAACGTTGTGGTGTTCCAGGTGGCGTGAGCTGTGAAACTATTCCACATTGTTTTAATTGAAGACCAAACTCGTAACTCAAATATTCATCTTCACGATCATATCGCAGAAACTTTAATTTCTTGTTACGATGATTTTCCACTTCACTCTGAAATTCTTTGAACCTTTCAACTATTTCAGACTTATGTTTCATCAAGTAGATATACCCATATCTGGTTTAAATAACTGTGAAGGTCAGAAAATAACGATACTCGCCACGAGCCTTAATACTCATTGGTCTGCATACATCAGTATGTATTATTTCCAACAAGTTTGTTGCTCGTTCCATTGTTCCGAAGAACGGAGTTTTAGTCATCTTGCCCAAAAGGCACGGTTCGCAAGCATCAAATGATTCATAACCAAGTGATTCCGAAAATCCATCTTTATGGAGTTTCTTCATGCGCTTTACACGGATATGACCCAAACGGCAGTGCCACAAATAAGTTGCACTATCATTATTAACTTTGCATATTTTGGCATCAATATTATGAATATGTGTATCACTACGATCGAGATCCAATAAACTATTTTCATTGGGTGTATGACCATTGAAGGTTTTATTCATGTAAACAGAATAACAATTATTCTCTGACTTTAAATGAATAACCGTATTGTAATAAACATGATCAAATCATATTCGTGCTCAAGGCAAACGCTAAATAACATTTATTTAGGTTTAACACTAATCCTGAAAGTATAGGGAGTGTGCGATGATGATCATATCAATCTTGGAACTACTTCCAACACTCATCGTCACTTCCCCTTCAACTAGTCTTTGTTTATTCTGTAACTCCTGTTTCGAGTTACTAATCTTAGCAACCGAACAAGTATCAAATACTCAGGGGCTACTATAAACACTAGTAAAGCACACATCAATAACATGTATATCAAATATACCCTTGTTCACTTTGCCATCCTACTTATCCACCAAATATTTAGGGCATTTCCGCTCCAAAGGACCATTCCTTTGCAAGAGAAGCACTTAGTCTCGTGCTTAGGTCCGACTTGGGCTTCTTCACTTGAGCAAAGAACTTGCTTGCCGCTCTTTTGAAGTTCCCTTCTATCCCTTTGCCCTTTCTTGAAACTAGTGGTCTTGTTAACCATCAACACTTGATGTTCTTTCTTGATTTCTACCTTCATCGATTTCATCATCATGAAAACTCGGAATCATTTTCATCATCCCTTGCATACTATAGTTCATCACGAAGTTCTACTAACTTGGTGATGGTGACTAGAGAATTCTCACAATCACTATCTTATCTCGAAGATTAACTCCCACTTGATTCAAGCGATTGTAGTACCTAGACGATCTCGAGCACATGCTCACTAGTTGAGCGATTCTCTCCATCTTTTAGCTATAGAACTTGTTGGAGACTTCATATCTCTCAACTCGGTATTTGCTTGAAATATTAACTTCAATCTCGAACATCTCATATGGTCCATGATGTTCAAAACATCTTTGAAGTCCCGATTCTAAGCCATACATGGTGCACTAAACTATCAAGTAGTCATCATATTGCTTAGCCAAATGTTCATAACGCCCAGATCCGCTTCCTCGCAATAGGTCCGCTACCTAGCGTGCAAGAAGGACATAATTCTTCAGGCAAAGAATGAGGATAAACCTCGATCATGGATCCAATCCGCATCATTGCTACTAACATCTTTCAACACAGCTTTTCTAGGAACATATCAAAATAAACATATGAAAGCAACAACACAAGCTATTGATCTTACAACATAATTTGCAAAATACTACCAGACTAAGTTCATGATAAATTTAAGTTCAATTAATCATATTACTTAAGAACTCCCACTTAGACGTACATCTCTAGTCATCTAAGTGATCACGTGATCCAAATCAACTAAACCATCACCAATCATCACGTGAGATGGAGTAGTTTTCAATGGTGAACATCTTATGTTGATCATATCTACTATATGATTCATGCTCGACCTTTCGGTCTCTGTGTTCCGAGGCCATATCTCGCATATGCTAGGCTCGCAAGTTTAACTCGAGTATTCTCAAGGTGCAAAACTGGCTTGCACCCGCTGTAGATGGACGAGAGCTTATCACACCCGATCATCACGTGGTGTCCGGGCACGATTTAACTTTGGCAACGGTGCATACTGTGGAGAACACTTCTTGATAATTTTAGTGAGAGATCATCTTAAAATGCTACCGCCAATCAAAGCAAGATAAGATGCATAAAGGATAAACATCACATGCAATCAATATAAGTGATATGATATGGCCATCATCATCTTGTGCTTGTGATTCCATCTCCAAGCACCATCATGATCACCATCGCCACCGCGCGACACCTTGATCTCCATCGTAGCATCGTTGTCGCTTACGCCATCTATTGCTTCTACGACTATCGCTACCGCTTAGTGATAATGTAAAGCAATTACAGTATGCTTGCATTTCATACAATAAAGCGACAACCATATGGCTCCTGCCAGCTTGCCGATAACTTTGGTTACAAAACATGATCATCTCATATAATAAAATATAGCATCACGCCTTGGCCATATCACATCATTAACATGCCCTGCAAAAACAAGTTAGACGCCCTCTACTTTGTTGTTGCAAGTTTTACGTGGCTGCTACGGGCTTAAGCAAGAACTAATCTCACCTACGCATCAAAACCACAACGATAGTTTCAAGTTGATGCTATTTTAACCTTCGCAAGGACCG